>JAJPUD010014279.1:21132-41179 GCA_023553655.1 Myrmecobius fasciatus
CCCTTATCATTCTTGAGACTAACAATTTGATTTTTCTCTTTCCTTTTTCTTAACAAATTAACTAAAGGCTTATCTATTTTGTTGGTTTTTTCATAAAACCAACTCTTAGTTTTATTTATTAATTTAATAGTTTTCTTATTTTCAAATTTATTTATTTCCCCTTTTATTTTTAGAATTTTCAATTTGGTATTTAATTGAGGGTTTTTAATTTATTCTTTTTCTAGTTTTTTTAATAATAAACCCAATTCATTGAACTTTTCTTTCTCTATTTTATGGAAGTAAGCATCTAGAGATATAAAATTGCCTCATAACCACTTTGGCCATATCCCACAAATTTTGGTATGTTGTCTCCTTATTGTCATTCTCCTGGATGAAATTATTGATTGTGTCTATGATTTGCTCTTTCACCCATTCATTCCTCAGGATTAGATTATTTACTTTACAATTAACTTTTGGCCTATTTTCCCCTGGCTGTATATTGCATGTGATTTTTATTGCATCATGATCTGAAAAAGATGCGTTTACAATTTCTGCCTTTCTGCATTTGATTTTGAGGTTTTTATACCCTAATACATGATCAGTTTTTGTATAAGTTCATGGATTGCTGAGAAAAACATAAACTCCCTACTGTCTCCATTCAATTTTCTCCATAGGTCCATCATATCTAACTTTTCTAGCAATTTGTTTACCTCCCTAGTTTTCTTTCTTATTTATTTTTTGGTTTGATTTATCTAATTCTGAGAGAGCAAGGTTGAGATCCCCCACTAGTATAGTTTGTCTGTCTATTTCTTTTTGCATCTCCCTTAGTTTCTCCCCTAGGAATTTGGATGCTATTGCACTTAGTCTATATATATTTAGTATTGATATTGCTACATTATCTATGATACCCTTTAATAAAATATAGTTTTCTTCCTTATCTCTTTTTATTAGATCAATCTTGGCTTTTACTTGATCTGAGATAAGGATTGGTACCTGTGCTTTTTTTTTTGTTGTTGTTCACCTGAAGCATAATAGGTTCTGCTCCAGCCTTTTTCCTTCATCCTATATGTGTCACTATGTTTTAGATGTGTTTCTTGTTGAGAACATATTGTTGGATTCTGGTTTTTAATCCAGTCTGATATCCACTTCAGCTTTATGGGAGAGTTCATCCCATTCACATTCACAGTTAAAATAACTAATTCTTTATGTCCTGCCATCTTATTTACCAAAGTTATGTTTTTCCCTTTCTTTTCCCCTTTCTCCCTTCCCCCCTCCTCAGTATTTTGCTTTTGATGACCCACTCCCCCAATCAATCCTTCACCCTTTAGATCCCCTCCCCCTTTTTTACTCCTTTCCCCTGATTCTTCTATTTTCCCTTCTGTTAGTTTATCCCTTTTTTTTCCTCCTTTCCCTCCCACTTCCCTCTAGCAATAGACAAGTTTCTCTGTGAAATCAAATATCTGATATACACTTTTAGAGCCCAAAGTAATGAGAGTAAGATTTACACAATGCTCATCTCCCTCCCCTCTTTCTCTCAATTATATTAGGTTTTCTTTGCCTCTTCAAGAGATTTTACCTTGTTTTTACCTTCTTTATTTTAGGTCTTATTTTACCACTTTTTCCCTCTTTCCCTCAATATGATAACCTTTCCCCCTCTAGTTTTCTTTTTCATATTATCAAAATAATACCTAGTTAATTATGCACCCAAACTTTAAGTATCCCCATAGTAGAAATAAAGTTCTCAAGAGTCCTTTCCTTTTTATCTTTTCATGCTTCTCTTGTGTTCTGTATTTGGAGGTCAAATTTTTTGTTCAGATCTGGTCTTTTCATTAGAAATAGGTGAAATTTACCTATATCATTAAATGACCATCTTCTTCCCTGAAGGATGATGCTTATTGTAGCTGTATAGGTTATCCTTGGTTTTAATCCAAGTTCCTTTGGCTTTCATAATATCTAGTTCCAGGGCCTTTGATTCTTCATTGTGGAGACTGACAGATTGTGTGTGATTCTATTTATTGATCCTTGGTATTGGAATTTTTTTTCTAGCTGCTATCAAAATCTTTTCCTTGGTGCAGTAGTCCTGACATTTAGCCACGATATTCCTTGGGGTTTTAATTTTGGGGTCTCTTTCAGGAGGTGATCAGTGAATTCTTTCAAGGGTGATTTTGCCTTCTGATTCTACAACCTCAGGGCAGTATTCTTTCAGGATTTCCTGGAAGATAGTGTTTAGATTCTTTTTTTTTCATCATGGCTTTCAGGAAGTCCAATAATCCTTAGAATGTCTGTCCTAGATCTATTTTCCAAGTCAGTTGTTTTTCTTAGGATATATTTCATATTTCCTTCTATTTTTTTCATTTTTTTTGTTTTTGTTTGATTGATTCTTGAAGTCTTATTGAGTCATTCACTTGCATTTATTCAATTCTTATTTTTAAAGTGTTGTTTTCTTCAGTTACCTTTTTAAGCTCCTTTTGTAACTGGCATATTTGTTCATTGTACTCTTTTTCCACTTCACTAATTTTATTTTTCAGTGCATTATTGTCTTTTTCCATTTCACTACTTTTATTTTTCAATAAATTGTTGTCTTTTTCATATCTCTTTTGCAAGGCATTATATCCTTCTTGCAAGAAATTGTATCCTTCTTGCACTGATTTCAGTTTATTTTCCCATTTATCCTCCAGCACTCTTTTGAGATTCTTTATGCAATCTTCCCGAAAGGCCTTTTAAAATGGGGACCAGTGATGGTCCTTGCTGATTTCCTCTTGAGTTTTGTCTGAATGAATCTCAGGTTCTGGGGTCTGCCCTTCTTTCTCTTGATAGAAGCTATCTATGGTGAGAGCTCTCTTTGGATTCTTCATTTTTTTATTTTTTTAAGACAGCGTGGAGGTCTGTTTAGTGCTAGAAATGCAGTGGCTGAAGTACTTTGCCCTGGGGCAATTCCTTGAATTAACTTAAGGTGCTGTGCCAGTGGGGGCTAGGACTAAGTCCAAATTACTCCTTAAACAAGGCAAGTGTGACAGAACATCTGCCCTCAAACAGGGTAGAGTGTCCCGAGTGCTTCAGTTAAACTCCAGGTGTTTGGAGTTTGGAGTTTGGAGTTTCTGCCATGCTGAGCTGAGTCCCACCCTCACCTCTGGGTTGCACCATGTAACTGTTTATCCCTCTGCCCGAGTTAAACATACACGATATAAAGTTCTTCAGAGGTAACTGGAAGCAGTGTCCAAATATTTCTGGATTCATTGACTTGAAGATCAGTTCAGAGGCTTGTTTTATTGTTGATTTGAGAGAAGATTCTAGGAGGAAACAGTCAGTGTCTTCACTCTGCCATCTTGGCTCTGCCCCCTTAAATCTAAAGCTATATTTTAAAGCAGTAGTTATCAAAACCATTTGGTACTAAGAAATAGAGTAGTTGATTAATGGCATAGATTAAGTTCATTGGAAAAAATAGTCAATGACCATAGTAATCTGTGTTTGACAAACCCAGATATCCCAGCTTTTGGATAAGAACTCATTATTTGACAAAAACTCCTGGGAAAATTGGAAACTAGTATGGCAGAAACTAGACATTGACTCACACCTAACACCTTATACCAAGATAAGGATGAAATGGGTTTATGGTCTAGACATAAAGAATGATATTATTAACAAATCAGAAGAATATAATAATCTCAGATCTATGGAGGAAGAAGGAATTTGTGACCAAAGAAGAAATAGAGATCAATATTTATCACCAAATATATAATTTTGATTATATCAAGTTAAAAAAAATTTATACAAACAAAAACAATACAAACAAAATTAGAAGGGAAGCAATAAACTGGGGAAAAATATATTCAAGGGTTCTGATAAAGGCCTCTTTTCTAAAACATGTAAAGAATTCACTCAGATTCATAGGAATCCAAGCCATTTTCCAATTGATAATGCTCAAAGGATATGAACAAAAAAATTTCATATGAAATTGATACAATTTCTAATCATAAGAAAAGGTGCTCTAAACCATTATTGATTGGAAAAATGCAAATTAAGACAACTCTGAAGTACTACTACACACCTCTCAGATTAGCTAAATTGACTAGAAAAGATATGACAAATGTTGGTGGGAATGTGGGATTGTGAACAAATCCAACTTTTCTGGAGAGCAATTTGGAAATATGGCCAGAGTTATCAAACTGTACATACCCTTTGATCCAGAAAATGTTTCTACTTGACTTATATTTCAAAGATATCTTAAAGGAGGGAAAATGACTTATATGTACAAAAATGTTTTGGCAGCCCTTTTTGTAGAGGCAAGAAAGTGGAAACTGAGTGGATGCCCATCACTTGAAGCATGGCTGAATAACTTATAGTATATGAATGTTATGGTTACTATTGTTCTATAAGAAGTGATAAACAGAATGATTTCAGAGAGGCCTGGAGAGACTTATATGAACTAATGATAAGTGGAATGAGCAGAACCAGAATATCATTTTGCATGGCAGCAAGATTATATGATGATCAAATCTGATGGACATAGCCCTTTTCAAGAATGTGATGATTGAGGCTCGTTCCAATGATCTTGTGATTAAGAGAGCCATCTGCACAAAGAGAGAGGATTGTGAGAACCTAAAGTGGTTCCCAAAGCTTTTTCACTCTTCTAGTTTTTGTTTAATTGCATTTTATTTTCTTTGTCATTTTGGGGTGTGTTGATTTGATTTTTCTTGTGCAGCAAGATAATTGTACAAACATTTATGCATATATTGGATTTAACATATATTACTAGCATGTTTAACATACTTTGGCCTACTTGCCATCTAGGGAAGGGAGTACTAGAAGTGAGGGAAAATCGGAACACAAGATTTTGCAAGGGTTAATGTCTTAGAATTATCCATGCATATGTTTTGAAAACAAAAAACTTTAATAATAAAAAATTAAAAAGCAAGAAAAAAAAGAAAGATTGTTCCAAGTTACTAGCAACAAAGGAAATGAAAATCAAATCACCTTACCATTTCACTTCCCACACCATAAATTGGGAAGACAATGGTTGTAGTGAATGTTTGAGAGTATGTGAGAAGATAAGCACATTAATGAATTTTTGGTGGAGATGTGAATCAGTTTAATCACTTTGGAAAGGGACATAGAATTATACAAATACAGTGGCTAAAATGTCCCAGGTCCATGACTCAGAGATTTTATAATTAGGCTTCTACCCCAAAGAATCCCATTACTCACTGAAATAAATATATAGCAAAATGTTATAAACAAATTGTATGCTTATTGATTGGGTTGTGGCTACACATATTGTGTCAAACACAATAGTACTCTAATATAACAAATTATGACTGATGAAGGAATTTAAGTGAAACAATAGATAGAGCGCACAGTTTGGAACTAGTAAAACTCATTTTCTAAGTTGAAACCTGGACTCTGAGACTTACTGGTTGTGTGATCCTGAACGAGTTACTCTTTTTCTCAGTTTCCACATTAATAAGAAAAAAGGAAATGGAAAACCACTTCAGTATCTTTGCCAAGAAAACCCAAAATGGGGCTACAAGGAGTCAGATATTACTGAATATAAATGAATAGCAATCAAAACAACAAAATGATGAATATATAGAAGAATGAAAATATCTATTTGAAATCATGCAAATTAAGTAGAATTAAGAAAATGACAAGCTACAATATACATGGAAAAACATATACAAAAATAGTATTTAAATATTACAATGAAAAAGCAGGATTTTAAAAAGGAAATATGAAAAGATACTCTCTTTTCCCTCTTCTAGTTGCAGAGATGAAAATTCTATGAATATAGCACATTGTACTTTAAAAAAATATATTGGCAGATATATTGATTTTCCTTTTTTGTCTTTAAATAATATTTTTCATTATATAGGTTGGATCTGTGAGAGGGCCAAAGGAGTAAAAATGGGGGGAGGGAATTTCAATATAAAATCATTAACAAAAAACTTATTTTAAAAAAAATCTAGGGAAGATTCTGGGAAGATGGCAGAATACATCAGAAAATTCCAATCTCTTCATATTTTTTCCCAGAAACAAACAATATTTACCTCAGGACAAACATAGACTGATAAAACAAACAAAACAAACAAAAATAATATGAGCCAGATCAGGGGGTCCTCCTGGAACAACCTACAAAGACCAGAAGAAAGACCCTAGAATTAGGGTTTAACCATCGTGAAGCATAAACTCCTTTAGGCTAGGTTGCCAGAAAATGAAAGCAGCATGCCTGGGGCTAGTTGGGTTGAAGGGAACCTCAGCCCAAACGACCAGGACTTTCATCTCCCTAACAGCTTGGAGTGTCAGAGGTCTGAGTTCAGGAAGACAGGGAAATATAGCGGACAAGCATACCAGAACCAGCTATGCTGGGTGATGCTACCTTGGCTAAGAAGAAATCAGCATACTCAATGAGTGCAGAAACAGTAAGGTAGAAACACTGCTAGCTGCAGGCACTTGCAGAAGGGTGGAGTTTTTGGTGTGGGCTTTGAGGTCATAGAAGAGAGGTAAAGTAAACCTAAAGGCACCATCCCCCTACCTTAGGAACAAAGTTATTCATACTAATACTACTCAGTTAAAAAAAATAAACAAATAGGCATCCATAGAAACTTACCATAGGAATAAGAAAGACCCGGGTTCATATTTAGAGGAGCAGACAAAGAGAAGTTTAAAAAAACAAAAGGCCTGTTCTATCCTCAAAAAATAATATTAAATAGCTACCTGCCTAGAAAATTGACCATATGTTAGGCCATAAAAACCTCAAAATCAAATGCAGAAAAGCAGAAATTGTAAATGCATTTTTTCCCATCATGATGCCATAAAAATTGCATGCAATATAAGGCCAGGAGAAAATAGAACAAAAGTTAATTGTAAATTAAATAATCTAATCCTAAATAATGAATGGATGAAACAGCAAATCATAGACACAATTAATAATTTCAAATAAGAGAAAGACAATAATGAGATATCATACCAAAATTTGTGACATACAGCCAAAGCAGTTATATGGGGAAATTTTATATCTCTAGATGCTTATTGCATAAAATAAAGAAAGAGAAGATTAATGAATTGGGCATACAATTAAAAAAGCTACAAAAAGAGCAAATTAAAATTTCTCAATTAAATGCCAAATTGGGAATTCTGAAAATAAAAGGGGAGATTAATGAAATTGAAAATAAGAAAATGATTGAGTCAATAAATAAAAGTAATATACCAAATAAATGCACATAAATCAACAGCATTTTTATATATTACCAGCAAAGTTCAGCAGCAAGAGATACAAAAGAAATTCCATTCAAAATAACTGGGAATAGTATAAAATATTTGGGAATTTATCTGCCAAGGGAAAGTCAGGAACTATAGGAACAAAACTACAAAGCAGTTTCTACACAAATAAAGTCAGACCTAATTAGTTGGAAGTATATCAAGTGCTCATGGGTAGCTCACGGAATATAATAAAAATGACAATACTACCTAAATTAATCTACTTATTTAGTGTCATACCAATCAAAGTCCCAAGAAATTATTTTACAGATCTAGAAAAAAAATAGTAGCAAATTTCATCTAGAAGAACAAAAGGTCAAGAATTTCAAGGGAATTAATGAAAAAAAAAATGCTATGAAGGTGACCTAGCTGTGCCAGATCTAAAACTATATTATAAAGCAGTGGTCATCAAAACTATTTGGTACTGGCTAAGAAATAGAGTAGTTAATCAGTGGAATAGAATAGGATCATAGGAGAAAATAGCCAATAAATTTAGCAATATAGTGTTTGACAAACCCAAAGACCCCAGCTTTTGAGATAAGAACTCATTATTTGACAAAAACTGCTGGGAAAATTAGAAACTAGTATGGAAAAAAGTAGGCATTGACCCGCACTTAACACCACATACCAAGATAAGGTCAAAATGTGTTCATTATTTAGACATAAAGAGTGAAATTATAAGCAAATTAGAGATTTGTAGAGAAGGAAGGAATTTGTGTCCAAAGAAGAACTGGAACTCATAACTGAACACCAGATAGATAATTTTGATTATATTAAATTAAAAAGTTATTGTACAAATAAAATTAATGCAGATAAGCTCAGAAGGAAAATAATAAATTGGGAAATCATTTTTACATTTCAGGGTTCTGATAAATGTCTCATTTCTAAAATCTATAGAGAATTGTTTGAAATTTATAAGAATTCACGCCATTCTCCAACTGATGAATGTTCAAAGGATATGAACAGACAATTTTCAGATGAAGAAATTAAAACTTTCTATTCATATGAAAATCACTATTGATCAGTGAAATGCAAATGAAGACAACTCTGAGATATCACTACATACCTGTCAGATTGGCTAAGATGACAGGAAAAAGATAATGACGAATGTTGGAGGGGTTGTGGGAAAACTGGGACACTGATACATTGTTGGTGGAACTGTGAACGGATCCAACCATTCTGGAGAGCAGTTTGGAACTATGCTCAAAAAGCTAACAGACTGTGCATACCCTTTGACCTAGGAGTGTTTCTACTGGGCCTATATCCCAAAGTGATCTTAAAGGAGGGAAAGGGACCCACATGTGCAAAAAGTTTGTGGCAATCCTTTTTGTAGTGGCAAGAAACTGGGAATCGAATGGATGCCCATCAACTGGAGAATAGTTAAATAAATTATAGTATATGGATGTTATGGAATATTATTTTTCTACAAGAAATGACCAGCAGGATGATTTCTTTTTTTTATTAAAGCTTTTTATTTGTATAACATATGTATGGGTAGTTCCCCAGCATTGATCTTTGCAAAGCTCTCCATTACAACTTTTACCCCCAGTCCCCTTCCCTCCCCTAGATGGCAGGAAGTCCACTACATGTCAATAATATTGAAATACTTGACAAGTTGTGCAAGAAAAATCCTATCTACAAGAAAAAAAAAAAGAAAATCAGAGAAAGGCAACACAATGAAAGCAAACATCAATAGAGATCATAAAAATGTTACATTGTGGTCCATATTTCATATCCCTCTCTCTGGGTGTATATGGTTTTCTTCAGTGAACAATTGGAAGTGGTTTGAGACAATTCTTTGTTGCAGAGAGCCATGTCCATCAGAATTGATCATCATGTAATATTGTTGTTGCTGTGTATAATGATCTCCTGGTTCTGCTCATTTCACTCAGCATCAGTTCATGCAAGTCTCTCCAGGCCTCTCCGAAATTGCAGCAGGATGATTTCAAAGAGGCCTGGAGAGACTTGCATGAACTGATTGATGCTAAGTGAAATGAGCAGAACCAGGAGATCATTATACATGGCAACAACAAGATTATACAATGATCAATTCTGATGGATAGGGCTCTTTTCAACAATGAGATGTTTCAATCCAGTTCCAATTGTTCAATGAAGACAAAAGCTATGTACACCCAGAGAGAGGCCTGTGGGATCTGAGTGTGCACCATAACAGAGCATTTTCATGCTTTCTGTTGATGTTTGCTTGCATTTTGTTTTCTTTCTCAGATTTTTGTTCCTTGTACAGCAAGATAACTGTATAAATATGTATACATATATTGGATTTGTAATATATTTTAACATAGTTAACATATATTGGACTACCTAGCATCTAGTGGGGGGAAGGAAGGAAAAAATTTGGAACAGAAAGTTTTGCAAGGGTCAATGTTGAAAAATTACTCATGCATATGTTTCGCAAATAAAAAGCTTTAATAAAAAAAAGTAAATAAAGAAAATTGTCCTGGAATAATAGAACAAGAGGGGAAAATAGAAAAAAGAAAAAAAAATCTACCCTCAACATTTCAAAGACATTCTACAAGGAAGACACACAGGAATATTATTGCTAAATTTAAAAAAAACCCAGATTAAACAGAAAATTCTACAAAAAACAATAACAAAATTAAAATATTCTGGAGCTCCAACTAGAATTGTTCAGGATTTATTAGCACCTACAATAAAAGACCACAGATCTTGAAAATATATATGTATGTATATTTGTATATATACAATCTAAAGAACTAGACCTGTGGGGGGGGGAATCAGATCTTGCAAAACTAACCATAATATTGAATCAAAAAATTGATACTTAATGAATTTGGAGATTTTCTGAACTTTGTCTCAAACCCATCTGAACTCAGTGGAAAACTTAATATTTAAGAGCCAACCTCAAAAATTAATTTCAAGGAATTCAACAAAGGCAAATTGTTTATGTTTTTTACATGGAATGTATGCCATATGCCATATGTTTAAGATTGACATCAGTAATTGAGTAGCTCAAAAAAAAAAGCTTGGATCAATGCTGAGTATGATTGGACTCTAAAAAGCAAAATTATCCAGGAAAAAATAAAAATAGTAATTATGTTGTATCAATGAGGTACAGAAGAACTGACAGAGAGATATTAGAGAGGGAAGGGGTCTGGTAGTTCTAAAATCCTACCCACATTGTGAATGGATTAAATAAGGAACAATATGTGTGTGTTTGTGTATGTTTGGGTAGGTACATATGTATATAGGTATGTATATACCATGAAGAGTATGGCCCCTTCCAAAATATATAAAGAAATAAGGGGGAAGAGAATAAGATAGGGTAAAGTATGAAAGAGTATATAGTGTAAGGTAGTGGGACAATGTATGTAGATTATTGGGAAAGAAATAAAGAGGGAGAGAAAAGATGTGGAGAGAAGATAAGAAAGGGATCCATAAATGGCAGTTAAGTAATAGCAAGGCAATTTAAGGAGTAGAATTAAAGTAGAGGAGTTAGCAATGATAGGTAATAGGAGAGATACACAAACACTATAACTGGAATCAGAAGTAGAATTCATTAGGAAAAAAGTATGGTTAGTAGTCATTGATCTCAGACAAAGACAAATTTGAAGATTCAATCAAGAGAGAAATATACATTATATTAATATTTTAGATGCAAATCTACTTATATGTAAGTATGTACATATATATATATATATGCATGTGTGAATGCATGTAGATGCATGTGTGTATATAAATATGGGTATTATGTTAGTATGGATGTTCGTCTTAATATATGTGTATGTGAATTTATATTCTTTTCTATTACCATACATGCTTTCTTAAAATGAAAACTTATTGTTACATATTTTGAATGATCCTTGATGTTCTGTTGGGCATATGACAAAGTTTTATCCTTTTCTTTCTTTTTTCTACTTTGTTTACTCTTAATTTATATTTAGTTTTATATAAATAAAAATGGGGGAGGAAATCTAATTGCCAAAATCTTTAAAAATCCAAGTTTGTAGACTTCAGATAAAGAATCTTTCATAGATTATCTTGAGATAAGGTAAGAGTGAAAGGCTTCTGCATTTAAATTAAGAGTTCCTAAGTTAGAATTTTAGTTTTGTCTTTTACTAGATGTCTAACTAGCTTAATCTGTATGGCCCTCAGTTTGTCATCTTTAAAATGTGGGTGGAAAGATTTGAAAATTACTAAGCTTCCTAGCAACCTTGAGATTCTGTATGATTCTGTATTCTTCAAAGTTAATTCATCACAAACTGAAACCATTCTCATGTGTAGATTTCATATTTGTTACTTTAGGTTACAACAGTATAAAATGTCAAAATCACTCCTGACTGAAATTAGGAGATTAAGCACATAATTCCTTATCAAAAGCTTATATTTGCACTTTTAAGACAATATATAGCATGGAAGCTATGTTGATACAGATACAGATGGCTAGCATCTGTAGCAAAAGAGAAAACACATATATGTTATAGATATGAGAAAATTTCTACATGTATGCTTAATGAAACCAAAACCCAGTAATAGACATACACCCCCCCCCACACACACACACACGCACAAATATACACTTAATATTCTTCAGCACTGGTCTTTCCCAAGTCTGCTATTCTGAATATTGAATGTCAGGGCATCTAATGATCTTTGAAAACAATTTCAATTTCTGTCCTTTCCTTGATGATGAGCTAGAAAAAAATGACACACATACTATTACATGTTTATGTTAATATGCTATTATCCTGCTGTGGAGGCTAGAAGGGGAAAATTATAAGGACCTTTCTTCTAATTAAAATATTAGCTATTTCATAGTATGCTTAAATATGAACTTAAAGTGGAAAATTGGAGAGAGCCAAAGAGACAGTTACTTATTTAAACAGTAGAAAGATAGTTTCAAGTGAAAAGGAATGGAATCAGGCCCATTTTCTTATACAAGTAAAGATTAGTTCATTAACTTAATAATAATACTTTAATGCCAAAATCCTTGATGCTGTCAAATGGTTCATATCTGAAACTGATATGATATTATCAGTGGAAATGACACTACATCTCACACTGACACTATACCATGAGAATCTTTCCATTGGAAACTGTCTATTTGTGTTGCATCTGCCTTTAGAATGTTAGCTCCTTAAAATCAGGATCTGTCTTACTGGATATATTTATATTTTTATCATATTCTACACATAGTAAGTACTCATAAATGCTTCCATTTATTAAAAATCATGTCACTCTCATTAGATTCAATGGGTGATAAAGAAATGGATTTGTGACTGTGTATAAAGCATTTTTTTCTGCTGCAGAAAAATTAATAATAGATAGTATTTAAAGAATTTCTAAGGATTGAAAAATATCATATCAGAGAAACATTTATAATACCCAAGAAATATGCAAGGTATTCTAGAAAAAGGGCTGGAAAGGAATGGATATTATCTAACCCAATATCTTCATTTCACAGGAGAGTAAATGGAAACTAAGTCAGATGGTACAGAGGATAGAATGCCAGGTGTCTTCTTACCCTAGATGCATGAACTGTCAAGTCACTTAATCTGTGCTTGCCCCAGTGTCTCTATTTGTAAAATAGGGATAATAATGACACCTATCTCCCAAGGTTGTTCTGAGGATCCAGTAAAATAATGTAAAGTATTTACTATAGTGTCTGGCAAAACTTGGGTACTATAAAATATTAGCTTTTTATTATTACTATTATTATTTTAGACTAAATTATTTTGCTTTTATAATAAAACATAGTACAACTAATATGATACAAGTCTTTTTATTTCTTAAATAAACTTGAATCAGTTTCCTTCTCTGTAAAAATGAGTGTGTTAAAACTAGTGGGCATCTGCGGTTTGTTTCAGTCCTATATCTATGATCCTCTAGTTTTATAGACAAATATCAGGCATCTTTTAGAATATTAAAATATAGGAGGCAGAGAAGCTGCTCTACATTCTTTAAGTTAATGATTATTTCTTCATGCAGTTTTGAAAAAAAAATTAAAAATGTAAGAAATAGATGATAACAAAGGTTAGAAAAAGAAATCTCTTAATGGTTCACATTATACAAACATAAAATAAATACTTTTAAAACCACTCTACCAAAGAAAGAAATATAGATTTTATTACTTTCAAAATAGTGACAGGGATTGTAGAACTTTTTGGGAATGTGTCCAGAATTTAAACAAGTTGTTGTTTCAGCTTCACTGAAGTTCAACTCTGAGTCCTGATATTAGAATGGAAGTGGGTTTGGGTTCTTAAAAGCTGTGCCACTGGAACTCAATCTTCAGCAGATTTTTCCAAATTAGAAATACATCCCATTGCCTACTTTGTTATTTCATAGGCTCCTCAACAGAGTAGCAATGTCATGATGGGATATGTGATCTTGACAACTCTTAGAGATTGTCAGACAAGTTGCAGAATGATAATGATCTGAATCCAGAATGCCATATAGTGAAGAAAAGAAAGAGGAATATTCTCTGCTACATACATACTCCTTCATCTCCTCTCATCCAAAAAGTAATACTTACAGCAGAAGCACATGGTAGTGACAGTTATATATCTGTCAAGATTAATGTGAGCCAAGACCTCAGGATACTGAGTTTTTTATTCTACCCTCTCTTTCCTTTTTCTAATCATGGGTCAGTAATTGGTAATCCCATGAAATACATAAGTTGTGTCCTTGAGATCCTAAGTCTGAGTCAGGAACTATCTAGGAAGAAGAAGAATGCCATAATAACATACTTATCAGAATTGAGGAGGACCCCCAAGTGTATAATTGTATTACTGAAGGGCTAAATCTATGCCATCACTGAGCAAAAGCTCTAGTTCCCTTCTTGGTAATTACTATGATTTTCTCAGAAAGTGCAATGTATGAAGTGAATGTGGATATCTGTTCATCTGTCCCACAAAGACTCTTTATTTTCCTGGGAGAATATAATAGCATACTAGATTGAAGGTTTTATATTTCCACACGAAAGACTTTATGGTATAATGGACAGAAAGCTGGATTCAGAGGAAAGAGTGGGTGTCCTTAATTTTTTTTCTGATATGCAAGAGAATAATCATTTATATAGTGCCTACCATGTGCCAAGCATTGACTAAGTGCTTTTACAAATAGCTTGTTTGATTCTCATAACAATCTTATGAGTAGGTGCTATAAATATCCTATGCTGTTATATTTATAGTTAAGAAAACAATTATAACTATATATATGAAAAAAACAGAAGTTGTGACTTGCCCAGGATCACTCAGTTGCTAAATGTCTAAGGTTAGATTTGAATTAATGCCTTCCTAACTCAGGTCTAAGACTCTAACGCCTGCACAATCAGACATTTCTGACACATACTGTTTGTGTGACCCTAGGCAAATTAATTAAGCTTTCAATGCCCCAGATTACTCTCTAAGATTAAATTATAGAGGTGATGATTTATATCTCTTCCTCTGCAAGAGCTCCCTAAATGAAGGAAATAACACATCTAGGAAGAAATTTATGAGTATGCATGTATGCATGTGTGTATACATACAGATATATTTCTGCAGGTATATGTGCACATATATGCATATATATATGCACCCCTATATACATGTATACACATATATGTGTATATGTGCATATGTGTGTACAGATATGTATGTGTATTCAGAGTGTGTTTATATTTACATCCTTTGCCTCATACATTTGCTGTTGTTTTTTGGAGGAAATAAAAAGTTCTTTTATATCTGGAGGAGAGGAATTATTATTGATATTGAGTTAAATATAATGAATAACCCAGGCTTTTTTACAACTAGTAATAAAAATTTCCATGTGTAAATTTATGTGCTTATTTTATATATGTCAATGTTAAAAGATCTTTGATTTCAATTTCATCAGTATGACTATCCCCATTGCTAATGCAAATCATGAGTCCTTTATAACTTAGCAGATAGTCTTTCAGAATGGGTGTGATGGACAATCTCATCACCTCTTCCCCCCTTCCCCCAGCCATCCCAGTGATTTGCCTCTCCAAATTAAATGGCTAAATGCTAAGTAATATAAATGTAGGCTGTTAGTGGGTCTGTATTTGAAGCTTCTGCATCTTGATAAGACATACCAGAATTTCTACTTATATGTCAAAATCCTCAAGAAATCCATATCACAATAGAGTATGGGAGGCCAATTTAGTGAAAGTTTGTTTTATGGAAAATGATTAATTATGTAATTAGATCAATAATGAAATAATAAACACACAATTAAATTATAATCATGGGAACTAATGCTTGAAGATTAACTTGATAATTAAGATGAATTATGAGTCAGTAAAATATATGCCAACAGATTGCAACTAAAATATCTGCTTAGTATTTCACATATGGATTAAATAATTAATAAATACAAGGCACAACTGTTTATTATAAATTATTATAAATAATGAATAGAAAGTATAATATTTTACATATAAAGTTTAGTTGCTGGAATGGACAGAAAAATATTTGTGAAGGTAGAAACTATAAAAATTTCCTTCTATGCAGTGGATAGAGTACCAGCCCTAAAGTCAGGAGGGCCTGAGTTCAAATCTGTTCTCAGACACTTAACATTCCCTAGCTGTATGACTGTGGGCAAGTCACTTAACCTCAATTGCCTCAGCAAAAAGCAAAAAAAAAATTCCTTCTAGCAGAGTCTCTCAGATAAAAAGTACTGAGCAACACATTATGCTATGAGGAACAGTTAAACATTGCCAATCAAATGAATGAATTTAAAAGGTATATTTGAATACAAAGCAATGACTGAGGGGAAAAAATGACTACAGAATATTATGGATTTGCAACTCCTTCAGATGTTACTTTAATTTTTGTAATTTTTAAGTAACAAAAGTATAAATTAAATAATTAGCTGACTACAGGATGAGTATATATTCACTATTGGGCTTACATATGAGAGACAAAAAAATTCTTGAATGTTACTTCATAAAATAGAGGTTATTACTGCTATCCAGGGACTGTGAATTGAAGCTTCAGAAGCATTAAATAAACAAAGAAGCGTTAAGTAGCTTATATATAGGAAGTAGCTTATATATATAGGAAGAGAAAGAAGAAGTAAAGGGAAAAAAACAGAATTCTGGAATAGTTATAAGACGCTGGTATAGAAGACATAGAAGGTTTCTAATTGAGACTGCTGGCTCTTCAGCTATTATACTAGGGATTTGCTGATTAAAAGAGAAGCCTAGACTAGCCTAAAATGGTTGTTAGAAGCTCATTGGAAGAGAGCTGAATCCTGCTTTTTATTAGAGAGTTAATAGGGCTTATTAGTCTCTACAGATTTCTCCTGAATTGCCCTGTACATCCCTCTTTAATTTGACAGAGAGTATACCAATTTATCAATAAATAAACATTTAATAATTTAATAAATTTTTATTTTATTTATTAATTATTTATTTAATAAATAAATAGCACCTACATTGTTCCAGGCCCTATGCTAAGTACTGGGAATACCAAAAAAGAGGCAAAAGATAGTTCTTGCTCTCAACGAATTTATAGATTAAGAAAGGACAAAACATGCAAACAAATAAAAACAAAGCAAGTTAAATATAGAATAAATGAAAGCTATTAACAGATGAAAAGCACTGCAAGTAAGAGGAGTTTGGGAAAGCTTCTTATACAAAGTGAGATTTTAGGTGTGACTTGACGCCAAGGAGGTCAGTAGTCAGAAAGGAGGAAGGGAAATATGACACTTGTGGAGGACTATGAATGAAAATGAAAATTCAGGAGATGGAGTGACATATTCATGAACTAGACAGGCTATTAGTGTCATTGGACTGAAGACCACTTGTTAAGAGAAAGACATAAAAAGACTGGAAAGGTAGGAGAGGGTTAATCTATGAAGAGCTATGAATCCCAAACAGAATCTTATATTTGATTCTGGAGGCAATAGGGAGGCAACTCCAGCCACTGGAGTTACTGAGGAGGAGAATAACATGGTCACACCTGTGATTCAGTGACTGAACAAAGGATGGATTGGAGTAAGAAAAACGTTGAGGCAAGCAGACTTATTAGCAGGCTATTATAATTATCCAGTTTTGATATGAAAAGGGCCAGCATTAGAGGAGGAGCACTATTGGAGGATAGGAGGCATATTGAAAATAAAATAAACATGCTAGACTACAGATTGGATAAAGAGAGTGGGTGAGGATTCCAGAATGACTTCTACATTTTGAAATAGGTTGGGGGACAGGCAGGATCATGTTTCCTTCTCCAGTAAAAGGGAAAGTATGAGGAAAATACTGAGTTCCATTTTGGATTTATCGAGTTTAAGATGTCTTGGACATCCAATCTGAAAAGTGCGAAAGGCATTTGGAAATGTGTGATTGAAATATCAGACAGGATAAGTAGATCTGAGAATCATTAGCATGGAAAAGGTAATTGAATCCATGGAGGCTGATTATGATCACCAAATGAAGCAGTATATAAGGAGAAGAAAAGAGGACCCTGAGGATAACCTGTGTTGAGAGTGCATGATCTTAAAGAGTATCTAGAAAAGAAGACATAAAAGGAATAGTCTGATAGGTAGAAAAAGATGAAAAAAGAAGAGTGTCCCAAAAATCTAGAGAAAAGGAAAAAAGTATTAAAAGAGAGACAGACAAAAGAGAGAGACAGAGAGAGAGAGACAGAGACAGAGACAGAGACAGACTCAGAGAGACAGAGAGAGAGAGAGAGAGAGAGAGAGAGAGAGAATCAAGAAGGAAGTATAGCAAAAGAAAGGCAAACTGCAATATACTCTGCTGTTAGAAGAGGCTTTAATATGAAATTACAAAGCTGATTCCTATGTTATTTGTAGATATGAGTTGTTTTATAATCCTCTGGCTTAAGGGAATTCCTTGTCATTACAATAGCATAACATTTCCTCATAACACTCTGAAACATGTCTATATCTATGTTAAACTTCTCACTGCTTCTGTGATTTAGGAGGAGAAAAAGAGTGACTTTGCTTATAAGGAGAATGGTAAGAATAAGAAGGTGCTTAGCTAAGAAAAAAGTACCTTCATTTGGGAGAGATTGTTATGGAAGTTAAAAAAAAAGATAAAAACCCTGCAGTACAAGTCTAAGAATTGTTGCTGACATATATTTTTATACTTGCATGATTTCCTTGCTGTTATTTTATAATACTCAACTCTTCACATTTGGGCTTTACTTGGCAAATATATTAGAATGATTTGCCACTTCATTCTACAACTCATTTTCTCATTTTACAGATGAGCAAACTGAGATGAATTTAAGTGACTTGCCCAGGGTCACACAGCTAGTAAATATCTGAGGCTGGATTCAATATGAGATAGACCTAAACCTCAGCACTCTAGCCATTGCACCAGAAACCTTCTGGATTTCTTTAAGTGGGCACTTCACAGGTACTTTGTATTTTGGTGAGAGAGCATGACTTAGTTTTTTTGTGCAAATTGTTCATACATGATTATTCTTGTATTTGCCTTATGTGGTATAAATATTAAATTTATAGAATATTTTCCTTATATTGACTAAGTAATATAATCATTTATGTTTTACCTTCTTTTGAGTAAATAGTAAATATAAGGATTATTATTGCTTTTGTCTTATTGTTTGGTAAATACTTTATATCTGAGTAAATACTACTAGTGAGAATGATTTTGTGAGAAGGAAAGAAAGGAAAGGAGGGAGGGAAAGAGGAAGAAAAAATGAAGGAAAGAAAAGAAAAAAATAGAAAGAAAGGAAGAAGTAAGAGAGGGAGGGAGAAAGGAAGAAAGAGAGGGAGAGAGGGAGGGAGGAAAGAAGGAAGGAAGGAAGGAAAGAATGAAGGAACAAAGGAATGAAGGAAGAGAAAAGAAAAGAAAACAAACCAATCCATGGGAAATCAGTTACACACCAACATATTCATACACTGACAAAGAATAGTGAATTGTAATCACAGTGTATACTAGCCTATGCGAATTCTAGGCCTGCCAACATGATTGGATACTTAGTAAGAGAGTCAGATAGGAAAAAAAGGAAAAGAAATACTACATATATTACAGGATGATAGTTCTACATATATAATAGAAATGTTACTCCTTTGAAATAGTTTCCCTGAAATAATCTTGTCAATATAGTCAAACTGAGAGGGGCGGAGCCAAGATGGCGAACTGCGGACAGCTTTCTCTGTGAACTCCCGAGACATTCCCTCAAACCCAGACAAAGTAAGCCTTCCAACTGGTTTCTAAGTGAGAGCACCTCCAAGCATTCGGACTACAACGCACTTCTATCAAAGATCTACCGTGAAAGAACTCCGGAGAAGGTTAGCCTCAGGGGAAATCGGCCACTGGTCACAATCAGACTCCAGCCGGGGCGGAAGTCAGGGCTGTGATAGAAGGGCAGATTTTGGGCACCCAGGAAGCCCCTGGGAGACACCTGGGCCACTTTGCTCTGCTTGCGGGCAGGTGCTTTGGCAGATCTGCCTTTGGAAAAGGGTGGATCGAGACCAGCTCAAAACATGGTCCTAGTGCGAATCTAGCCCAACCAGCCTCAGACAGGAAGTCAACTCGGGAAACTGCCCCAGGGCAAATACAAATCGTTGCAGTTTTCTCTGGTTTTGACCAATATCCCAACTTTACATCATGAGCAAGAAGCAGAAGAGAGCTCTCACCATAGAAAGCTTTTACGGAGAAAAAATAGAACAGTCCCCAGATCCTGACATTATGAAAACAATCCCAGATGAAGCCACAAAGGCAGACTTAAGTTGGTCTCCCTTTCAGAAGGCTTACCTGGATGATTGCATTAAGAATCTCAAAAGAGAGCTAGAAAAAGAATGGGGAAATAAATTGAGATCAGGGCAACAGAAATATCAAAAA
>JAJPUD010014280.1:0-38114 GCA_023553655.1 Myrmecobius fasciatus
AAAAAAGTGTGCCTTTGATATTTCTAGTCTATTCAGATGTTATTCTTTTTCTCTACTCTTCACTGCTTAACCTATTGAACAACTTGTTTATGATATATCATTCTCCTCCTGTACCCACTATCTCTGTAGCCCCCAATGCTTGACAGAATTGTACTCTAAGATCCCTACTGACCTTCAAATTATGTGACATCAGGTTATAAAGTTCTCATCCTTCTTGACTTCTCTGCCACTTTTGACTCAATTGACTCTCTCATTTAGTACTTCTTCCTTGACTTCAGATAGAGTATTTATTAAGTACTCCTTATATGCCAGGCACTTTGCTAAATGCTGGAGATGCAAATGAAAACATGCCGGAAAATGCTGGTTTTCACAAAACTTACATTCTAATAGGAAAAATCAATGTGTAAATGGGAGATGTAACCAAGGAAGTGCATTGTGGTACAGACAGTTACAATGGTGAATGGGACCTTAGGCAGTAGATTGACACATCCTTTCCAGTAACAATTACCTCATTTAAATTAAAAAAAGATCATAGAATCATAGATTCAGAGCAAGAAGGGACCTTAGAGACTATGTAGTCCAACACCATCATTTAACAGATAAGGAAACTAAGGTCCATGGTGGTTGTGACTTGCCCAATATCACACAGGCAGAATGGGGATCCAGTCCCAGCTCCTAGTGTCCGTGATGGTGTATGGTGATGGTCCTATATCTCTATGATGTCAAGTGGCTGAAGGAACTGAAGATGTTTAACTTGTAGGAGAGAAGACATACAAAGACCTGGCCCCTTATTACCTTTCCAACTGTACTCTCTCCTCACATAATCTTTCATCCCATAATACTAGTCTAGTTGGATCCCCCAACTTTGAGCATTTTCACTGTCTGTCTTCCATGCCTGGAACACCTTCTTTCTGTAATTCTGCCTCCTGGTTTTCCTGGCCTCCTTCAATTCTCAATTATAGTCTCACTTTCTTCATCTTAGTGTCTTTCCACCAAGACTACCCTAAGTTTATTCTTTCTGTGTCTTTTTTGTATACAGTTGGTATTGTGTTGTCTCCACCATTGGACAATAAGTTCTTTGAGAACAGGGACTTTTTTATGTCTTTGTAACCTCAGTGCTTAGTACATTGCCTTGCACATTGGTGTCTAATAAATACTTGTTGACTAATTGGCATGGCAAATTGCTTTCAAATATTTGCAGAGCTAATTTGAAGAATAGGGGTTAGACTATATTCTGTTTGACTCCAAACAGGAAATGTAGGATCAATGGGCAGAAATTACAGAGAGGCAGATTTTGATGTACTATAAAAATGAAATTCTTCATAATTATATGTGATCAAAACTGGAATGGAGCTCCTCAAGAGGCAGTAAGCAGGGGTCATATAACTATGACCTCAGGATATAGTAGAGATATCTGCATTAAGAGTATACATTAAATGATTTTTTGGTCATTTCCAACTCTAAAATTATATGGAAGATGGATGAGGAGGAAGCTCTTCATCAGAGAAAATGTGGCCTAAATCTGGCTATGCTCAAAGTTCAGGACTTTCACAAGGATGTAATTATCAATTCAAAAGCACCTCATCCATTCCAGAAGTTTTCCTTCAAACATCAAAAAGGCCAAATATTCCAAGACCTCACTAGTTGTATCCAAAACATTTAAAGAAGAGGGAAAAAAAAGAAAAAAAATAGTAATGAAATCCCGCCCCCAACACACAAAACTCTCCTCTTTTACACCTTAAGGAAGCTTAAACTTGGGACATTGGCATTAGTAAATATGATGCCAAATAATGAGTGAGTTACTGTACAGAATGTAAGATTAATCAGCCTTTTTGTCTTATGGGATAACAATTTACCTAAGAACTAGAATCAACTCAAAAGATTAATTCTTAAAACCATCATAGAAAGACAAAGTTTAAAAAAAGGCAACTATTTCCAGAATGAGCAAGCAATATCATTACCATTGAGAAAACTGGTGGCGTAGATCTGTGAATCAAGCTGAAAATGGATAATCAAGTTTTCATTAAATAAGAATAAAAGCCTGAGAACTGGAAGCTACTTGGTTTCCCCAGAATCTCTTGGACCTGTGGTACTGTCTCATCCACCACCATCCCACCGTCTTTTCAGGAAGTGATATTTGGCTATGACATCAGTTCTTGACTGGCATCCTGCCAATCCTTCTTTGCTTGTAAAGGGTGAAATTCTGCCCCAGCTTCTTACCAAAGAAAGTAGCCCCATTGTGTCCTGGGAATAAAAAAGAAAATAATTTGTGCTGCTTGGTTAGAATAACCTGAGAAGTAGTCTTATACCAGTCACATTGAAGGCAACCTAGCTGCAAGTGCTAAACCCTTAGAAAGGAGAACATTTCCTGGCTCTTGTAGACCATCTACCCTATTGGGACCAAGCAGCTAAATCTGGAAGCATCTTCTGTGTTTTCGCTGTAATTTTTGAAGACAGAGAACAGCATTCTCAGCATGAGATCATTGGGTTAGACCTGGAACAACTTTCAATTTAGTTCTCTTGGCTGTAGTTCCTCATCTAAAATATAAAGAGGTTGGATTAGTGATATCAAACTCACTAACACACATATAAAGAATCCCTATGGATAACATATTGTTATTCACTTGTTTCAGTCACATACAGATCTTTGTGACCCCATTTGGGGTTCTCTTGGCAAAGATACTGGAGTGGTTTACCATTTCCTTCTCTAGATCATTTTACAGATGAGGAAACTGAGCCAAACAGGGTTAAGGGATTTGCCTAGAGTCACTAGACACTTTTAAGTATCTGAGGCCAGATTTGAACTGAGGAAGAAAAGTCATCTTGATTCCAGGCCCAGAGCTCTATGTACTGTGTCATCTACTTGCCTATGTGGGGAGCATATTGACTTAGAAAACTGCATAATAATTTTTTTGTATTTTTATTTATTTTACTCAATATTTCCTAATTAAATTTTAATCTAGTTCTGGGTACTCCAGAGTGTTGAGGATTGCATATAACCCTCAGGCCTCATGTTTGATATAAGATTTCTTTGATATGGAAGAACTTTCTTACAGTTCTAACATTGTAGAATTGTAATTGGGTTACTTTGTGGAAGAGACAGTGTTGTATAATAACCAGAAAACTGGACACAAAGCCAAAAAAGATCGGGATTCAAGTGCAGATTTTTATATACAGTAACTATGTGTTCCTGTACAATTTATTCAAGCTCTCAGTGACCTTAGGAAACATAAGACATAAGTTGCAGAGAAGGTGCTGCCCTGTATCAGCAGTAAGAATTTGCCACCTGGAAATTCTTTATACTGATAAAATTGTAGATCCAGTCTGTCATCTCCCTCCCTAGCATATCTTGTTGATTTATTTGTTTGAAATTTTATTGATAACTTGAAATATTTGTTGGTTTGATTTGATTTGAACAGGCATAGAAAAAGAAATGGGTAAAGTCATGCAGAAGTTTGTAAGTTGCATAAGGAAGATTCCCACAGGCTCCTAGATGGATCTTGCCTAGAATCAGAAAGTTGTCAGAGCTGAATTCCTCCCTCAGCACAATCTTTGAATGGATGGTGCCTGAATGGCAGAACTTAGGAAGGCAGGAAGATGAGGTATGTGTTTTGTCAAGCTCTTCTTATTGGTGAGGTTTGCAATCAAAGCCAAAGAAAGGGTTGTAAATGAAATAATAAAAATGCAGCCAAATTTCCATCCAGCTCTGTCTTACAAATACATTTCGAAAATTTGTTTACAGGAATCAGAAAGCCCATTTAAGATATTATTCAGTCCATAGAATTTGCTTTGCTTTCTTCCCTCCTAGTTTTTCCCAGATTTTCTGACAAATGCTTACTAATCAGTCCCTCCTGTATCTTTTCCCTAGTTTGAAGGGCTGTGGAAACACAACTATCTATCAGTAACAGACAAATTGCTTGCTTACAAACACCAGTTCCCAGGACAATTCAATAGAATTGAGTGCAGGTCCAGCTATTTTTTTTTCATAATCAATGTATCCAGAACTCTGCAAATGAAGTATTTATAAAATGAAACCTTTTTTTCTCATCGACTTTCAGTCTAATTTTAGAGATACTTTGTTTTCAATTTGTGAACACCCTTCACTTGGCAGTGACTTCTAACATTTTGGCTTTAAGCTCTTAGATTTCCCTGTTGAGTAGATAGTGATTTGTAAATGATTCAACAAGCATTTATTAAATACGTACTCTACATAGGGCACTTAGTTATAATAGGGAAATTCATTGAGTACTGAGGGAGAATTATATATATGTGTGTGTGTGTATTTGTATGTATATCTTTTCATCTAACTGTACAGAATAGTTAACTCAAGCAAAATAAGTTGCTTAAGTATCACAAGCTCATTGATTCAGAGTTGGAAGGAATCTTAAGTGGTATCTAGTCTAATCCCATCATTTTATAGATGAAGAAATTGACATACAAAGACAGTAATTGGCTCAAGGATTTACAGATAATAACTGACAACTGAAATTTGAAATTAAGTCAGTCTATAAGCATTTATTAAGCTCCTACTATGTGTCAGGCACTGTGCAAAGTGCTGGTAATACATACACACAAAAAGGCAAAAGATAGTCCTCTTTTCAGGGCTCTTTTCTAACTCCCATTATGCATTATATCCTATATTTCAATCCAACAAACATTTATTGATGATCTTCTCCTTGCCACATAGTGTGCTAGCCACTGAGAAAGATTCGGTTCAGCTGTTTCAATTGTATCCAACTTTTTGTGACCCCATTTGAGATTTTCTTGGCAAAGTTCATTTTTACAAATGAAGAACTAAGGCAAACAGAGTTAAATGACTTGCCCAGATCACATAGTTCTTAAATGTCTGAGATCTTCCTGATTCCAGGCCTGGCACTCTATCCACTGTGCCACCTAGATGCTTCCATTAAAAAAGGTATACAGATGAAAAAGACATAGCACTGAAAATCTGGAGAGATAAAACAAGGACTTAAATAGCTAGAAGAGGGAACAAGGCTTGGACCTATTATTTCTTTTACATGGGGAATTTTCTACCAATGCAAATGTGTACCTTTCCTGCAATCTACAGTCTTAGAGAGTTATCCAGAGCACCAAGAGATTAATGATCACATTGTGTCAGAGGTAAGAATTAGTATTATTGTCTTTAGTATTTTTTGTGCCTCTTTTACTAAGATATTGATCCTTTCCCATGATTTTCTTATATAACTCTCATTTCTTTCCCCAATTTTTCCTCTACTTATCTTATTTGATTTTTAAAAAATCCTTTTTAAACTATTTTAGGAATTCTTTGGAGGCCTGAGATCAATTCACAATTTTTTTGGAGATTTTAGATGTAGCAGTTGTTTTGTTGTCTTCTTTTGAGTTTGTGTTTTGATCTTCTCTATCACCATAGTAACTTTCTGTGTTCAATTCTTTTTTTGTTGTTGGCTCATTTTCCATCCTATTTATTGACTTTTAACTCTACATTAAAGTAGAGCTCTGCTCTGTGGATGAAGGAAGCACTGTCCCAGGCTTCAGGCCTTTCTTGCTGTTGCTTTCAGAGCTAGTTTTTGAGATTTATAAGTTTTCCATTCTTCCAAGGTGGTATGATCTAAAGAGAGGTACAGTCACTGCTTTCCTGGCCTGTGCCCTGATCTGTGAATGACCACCAGTACTCAGGACTGCTCCCAGGACCCAAATATGGACAATGCAACAGAGTCCTGCACCTAGTACAAGCAAAGGGATACCTGTAATCTTCTGTCATTGTTAATAGGTGGGGGAAGAAGGGAAAGGAGGGGAGGGAGGAAGAGAGAAATCTCCTCCCTATACCTTGTCAGAAATCCAAAGGAGAGAAATCCAAGTGGAAAAAAGAATGAAGGTATGTGTTCCAAAAAAAGGACAGATTTATTTCTACAATTCTTACAGACCACAATGGGGGAAGCTCCTTTTGAGTCCATGCTTCTGACTCTTATGTTTCTAACCATCTTTTCTGTGTTATACCAATAAAATCCATATCCTTCAGAAAGGAACAGAATTCATGCATGTGTAGCTCCATGGAAGTTTCCCCAGCCTAGCAAAGCAAGAATTTCTTTGATCACTTCCTGCTACTTTATTATTCCCTCTTTACATATTAGGAAGCAGACAAAGAGAAATTGAGTGTCTTGCCAAGAATCACATAGCCATAAGTGTTTAAAGTAGGATTTGGATCCAAGTCTTCTTAACTGCAAGTCCAACATTTTGCCAATTGTGTGAGGCAGCACCATGAATGATTCAAAGAAAAACATCACTTCAGGCTGGGGAAGATGGAGATCTGGGAACACCTGATATAAGAGGATACAGTTGCTCTGGAACCTAAAAGATGTCAGCAGGCAGAGATGAATGGAAGCATAAAAGGCATAAGCAAAGATACAGAAAGGAGATAAAGAATTGAATTTTGAGAGTGGAGAGTATTTCAGAGTAGTCAAAACACAGAGTATGATGGGATAGTGAATTTAATTAGACTGAAGATAATAGTAAAATTGCCCACAGTTCTTTCTACTTTGTGTTAAATCCCTTCATTCTCACTACCTTTTGCTGCCTTTATAGGCTCAAGAGCATCCCTAATTATTCAGGTTATGTGCAAATGCCTTCCTTCCCTCCCTTCCTCCTCCCTTTTCCCCTCCCCCTCCCAGCTCCAGTCAGTACTAGCACTAAAGAAGCTTTCTGGGTTCTCATGAATGACATTTGTGCCTGGAGGCAAGGAGCTTTCATTAGAATGACAGTTTATTTTGTAACCTCCAATTCCTATCAAAGGAGCTCCTTTAGTGGGTGGCTTCTTCCATGGAGCTGATTTAGCTCTGCTAAATTTTTCAGTTCTTAAGAACAAAGGCCAAGGGCCAGCTAGATGGCACAGTGAGTAAGGCTCAGGCTCTGGAGTCAGAAAAACCTGAGTTCAAATTCAGCCTTAGACGTGTACTAGCTGTGTGACATTGGAGAAGTCACTTTACCACGATTGCCTAAAATAGATAAATTAATTAAATAACAACACAAATAGAAAGACCAATGCTGAAGTTGAATATGGGCCTTTGATGGGCATGTTTACTGGTAAATATTTGGATTCTGTCTCCAACTAGGATACATATGCCTTTGATATCTGAGGGGATAGACTGACTGTATTTACTAAGGTTTTTAATCATCAGGCTTGCCTCCACATGAAAATCAGGAGCCCCTAATGGAAGTTCTGGCTCTGCTATATATTGTTTGTGAAACATTCAACAAAGCAAATAATCTGTCCAAGTTCTAAACAATTCTCTAATGCAGGACTTCCTCTCATGATCTCTTTTCACCAGAGAAATTTTTACATGACCCCAGATATATAAGTATATAAAATAGGTATCTACTGATAATAATCATAATTATGTGATTCTCTACATTCAGTTATGCTACCTATATGGCATTATGAACCACAGTTTAAGAAGCTTTGTTCAAAGGCATATTATGCTAACAATGTTTTTTTTTTACTTTTTTAATTAAAGTTTTATTGTGTTAAAAATAGACTATATTACAGAGCAAGATCTATCTGCATTGGTAGAGGAAAGGAGTTTCTTAGTGTGATGAAATCATAGGTGTATCCCCCTCAAAGTGTGTGTGTAATTCTAACTAACAAATCTTTATTAAATATCCATCTGTCCAAGGCACTGTGCTAGGAGGAAAAAAATTGGAACTCAAATTTTTTTTAAATGAATGTTAAAACTTGTCTTTACATGTAATTGGAAAAAATAAAATACTATTTTAAAGAAGATTGTCAAATTGGCAGCTTGAAAGTGGGTAGAACTAGAGAGAGACTAATTAGGAAGCTACTATAATTGTCTAAGCCAGGGGTGATAAAGGCCTAAATGAAAGTAGTTTAAGCACAGAGAACAAAATGAATATGAAAGATAATAAGGAAATGGATTTGACAAAACTTGGCAATGAATTGGATAATGTAGGTAAAGTGTGAAGAGTCAAGGATAATTCTGAGATTGAGAACTTGAGAGATTGGAAAACTGGTAGTGCCCTTGGTAGAAATGGGGAAATTTGGAGGAGGGATGCATTATAAGGTTTAGATCACAGGTCTTGATTGGGTATGCTGAGTTTGAGATGTCTTTAGAGGAAACTGAGGCTTAGAGAAGCTAAATAATCTATTCAAAATCACATAACTAGCAAATATCAGAGACAGGATTTGAATCCAAGTCTTTCTGATTTTATATACAGCACTAAATCTCATTGCTGAAAAAAAAATCTCCTCCCTTGATGTTTCAGGTTCAATTTTGAATTCAATTCAACATATTAGGCATTTATGGGTGGAGCTAAATCTGGGGATACAAAGACAACATTAAAAAAAATATAGTCCCTGGCCTCAGGGAGCTTACTTACATATTATGTGTAGATAAATACATGCAAGATAGTCATGAAGAGGCAAAGAGTATAAATAACTGGCAAGGGGGTGGTGGTGAGGAAGAGCTTTTAGTAGAAGGCATCTCAGCTAAGACTTGACAGAAGTTAAAGATTCTCCACAGGAGAGGGGAGGAAAGAGTGCATTCAAGGTAGAAAGGGATCTGCCAGTGCCTAGGCAGACCAATGGACCCTGGGAAGTTAGATTTTAAGAACAGTGAGTAAACCAGTCTGACTTGGAATAATATATGAAAGGGAGTGAGGGGAAAAAAGTCTGGAGGGAACTTTAAGGAATTGTCTAATCCAAACTTTTTATTAGGCAGACAGGAAATTAGTCAAAAGAGAGGAAGAGACTTGCTTAAGATGATACAGATAGTAAGTTGAAGAGCTGGGCTTTGAACATTTGTCCTTTGATTTCAAATCTGGTGCTCTTTCCCCACTGGTCCAAAAGCTAAGGGAGAAAGGTCATGTTTAAAGCCAGTTCTTGGGAGCAGAGTCATAACCAGGTGAGGGAGACGTGAGAAACAGGGTGGGAAAGGAGGTTTTGTTCTTTGTTCTTGAAGAGGAACAAAATGACATCACTATGTTGGAGTCAGATTAGTTAGTATGTCTAACTGTGGCTGATCAGATCAATAAGAGCTCAGAATGCTCTTGCCACAAATTGGACACAAATAGTCTCTATGAACATTTAGAGTGGCTTCTCTAACTTTGCACATCTCAAGTTTCTTCTGAGCTGATTCAATTCTGAAAGAATATAGCATCTTCTCTAATGAGGTCATGCCATGCTAGACAGTCCTGTGCCAGTGTTTCCCATATCATACAATCAATTGTAAATTCTTTTTTTTTTTAAATTTGGGGTTAAGTGATTTGCCCAGGGTCACACAGCCAGGAAGTGTTAAGTGTTTGAGGTCACATTTGAACTCAGGTCCTCCTGACTTCAGGGCTGGTGCTCTACCCACTGCGCCACCTAACTGCCCCCTCGATTGTAAATTCTTGAGAGAGTGTCCTTGTATCGCTTTTTCTGACCACCTTGTGAGCACTTGCCTGTGTGAGTTCTCCATAAAATAATCTTTTTAGTAAATGATAGGGAAGTACAAGGAGAGACTGGAGACAGAAAAGAATAGGATAAAGATAAGGCCATATTTTCCAGTTAACTAATGAGTCCTTGTTTTGACTGGTCCTGCTTTACATTGTTATTTCAGCAAAATATTTTCAGACATTACCATTCATTATGATGCCAGAAGTCAGTATCTTTTCTCTTGGTACCTGAGTTACAACAACAACACATAATATTTATATAGTGCTTTAAGGTTCACAAAGTGTTTGACATATATTGACATATTTGATCTTCTCAACAGTCCTCTGAGATAGGTGCTATTATTGTTTCTCTCTCCCCCTCTCTTTCCCTTTCTCCTTCCTCCTCCCTCCCTCCCCCTCTCTCTTCCTTCCTCCCTCTTTCTCCTTCCCTCTTTTTTGTCTCTCTCCCTTTCTCTGTCTCTCTTTGTTTCTCTTTCTCTGTTTATTTCTCTCTGTGTCTCTGTTTCTGTCTCTGTCTCTCTGACACATACACACACACACAGAAGAGAAGCTGCTTTCTAAAATCTTCTACCAATTCAGGTACAGGAACCTGTTATAAATATGATAACCATATGGAGAACAATGGTATTTGCTGGGTCAGAAAAGTACATGAGCACCATAAAGTCCCTGTTTTGTAGTACCTTCAATCTGTTATAAACAATTAAGCATGATTATTATATGAAATACAAATAAACAAGTGGGAAAGATATAAAACATTTTTAAAACAATTTCAAAAGAAGGAAAGATCTACTTTATGATTGAGATGGACAGAGAAGTCTATATGGAGGAAATGACATTTCAGTCAGACTTTGTAAGATACATAGAATTCTAAAATCTCAACATGATGAGTCAATATTAAAAAGGGATAAATGTAAAGTCTTAGATTTGGGTTCAAAAATCAAGAAGGAATGGTTTTTATGACAGTTTGTAAAAATCTTGGGGTTTTATTTGACTTCAAATTAAATGTGAATTGATAGCACAATATGGCATCAAATAAATCTAATTCAATCTTTGGCTTTATCAGAAAAGAAATAGAGTCTGAGACTAGACAAGCAAAAGTTTTGCTGTACAGTGCCCTGGCTGAAGCACATTTGTAGGAAGTTCTATTCTGGGATGCCATATTTTATAAAAGCTGGACAGTACTGGAAGAGGTTAACCAGGTTCTAAAGGGCTTAAGATCATTGTTTATAAGGACCACCTAAAAGAAATAAAGATGTTAATCATGGAGAAGAGAAAATTAAGGATTGGAGAGAGAAGAACTTAATGTCTCTCTTCAAGTATTTGAAGGGCTATCATAGAAGAAAAATTATTTATTATTCATGATTCCAGAGGTCAGAATTAGGAGCAATGAGCAAAAGTTTCAAATAGACCAATTTAGACTTGAGGTAGGAAAAAACTTCCTGCTTCAAGAAGAAGTAGAATATATTGCCTTGGGAGAGAATGGATTCTCTGTCACTGCAAGTATTGAAACAAAAGATGGATGCCATATATGTTGGAATGACAAATTTTGTCCAGGAATGGATTAGGTTACATGGCTTCTGAGGTCCTTTTAAATTCTGAACTTCCATTATTTTGGAAGGCATCTGAGGGAAAGGGAACAGTATAAGAGAAGGCTAGAATGCAAGGAAAGTTCTTGGGAAATGATAAGTAGGACAATTTGGCTGATGTATGGAGTCCATGAAAGGGAATAATTTTAAATAAGACTGGAAATGTAGGCTGGAGACAGTTTGCTATCTATTTCAGACAAAGGGCTATCAAAAGTGGATTCTGGTTGATCTTACCTCAATATGATATATCAAAGGAAATCAATAGAATTTGGATGGACTTTTAGCCCAAATATTCTAATTGGTTAGTCTAAACTTTGAGTACCTAACAACAATATTTCCCCTAAGCCTCATGAATATTAACAATGCCACATAAATCCCCCAATACTTTCCTATTTAATTAAAATGATATCAAAACCTCTATTTATAAAATCATTCTAATCCTGCATGTTCACTGGAACATTCACAGAATACTAAAGACAAGAATTTTCCTTAAATGACTCCTTGTTTCTAGTGGTCATTGAATTTCTCATGCTCTAGCGTCATCCCCTGTATTCATGACCTTTCTTTCCGTTCTACCATTTTGATCTTGCAGAATAAAGGAGACTGTGTTTCATTAGCCAGGCAAAGCTGTTCTGAAAGGCAGTTGGCATTTGCTGTCTAGAACATTTACTCCTGGTGACTGGCTTGAGTAAAAGCAGATTTCACTGAATGGAACATGTTCTTGGATAGAGAGAAAAGACAGGTGGAATGTGGGTAAATTAATAAGTCTAATGTATATGTACAACAACTGAGGAACCAAAATCAGTGACAATGCATCAAGGACCTCATTTAGAACCCGAAATTATCACAGTTGAAAGGGCTTCAACAGTCTTGTGGTTCTCTCTGCCTCCTCCAACCCCCGCAACATACAAACCTTTTTTTTGGCAGATAAAAACACTGAGACATACAGACTTGTCCAGCCAAGTTACTTGTTCAAGGTCACAAGATAGGTGTAGCAGAACTGAATCTAAAACCAAATTCTTTTACCTCCCAGTCTTTGGGAGACTTTAGGAAATGACCTTTGAGAATTTCTGTGACCACTAAAATTTAACACTTTATGGTAAGCCTTTTAGGAATAAATAATCCTCTCACATCATTCTAAACTAAGTAGGCCCTCAGATAATGGACATACAGACTATCACTAGGACAATAGTATAGTTAAAACTTTTATAGTTTTGTTAGCAACTGCAAATACCTTTCAAGAACTCAAAGTCATCTCCAAACTAAGGTTAATCTCCAAATGAGAAACCAGTAGGCAACTTCACTGGAGATTGTCAAATAATTTGTAGAGAGGGGGAGACAATTTCAAACCTATAATGTGGAAAATTTAAATGTAGAAACTCACCTCTACTTGTATGGATAGACAATTATCTACAACTTATAGTCTTGGAGTGTCTAAGATGTTCAGGGAGGATGAGCATCTCTGATGTCAAAGCTGGCTGAGCTTTTTTCAAGGCTGCTCATCTATCTACCTTTAGTGTCCATATGTTTTGCCCAACTCTCACCTGTGGTTTCAAGAAATTGTAGGATACACAATGGCCACACCACAGTAAAAACATTTCAGTAGATGAACTAAACCAGGTTGAGGTTAACTGGTAGACCGTACACCTGTTGGTGAGCTTGGAGTGTCTACGTCAAGCATATGAAGACTTCTTCCAGCAGATGGAAGGATGAGAATTATTAGTTCCAATGACCATGAAGGTTGCTGAAGCAAGTGCTGTGGAGTGTTTAGAGCTTGTTCATGTATTAAAGATTCCAAGGTCATTCACTGCACCCTGGATAATTGCAAATTGTCCTGACTTTTATCTTGTCACTGGACTTACATGACTCTGGAAGAGAGACTGGGACTGCCAAAATTGGCCTTACTTAAATCCAATTCATGAGTATATTGAGACATCACCCTGTGATGTCTTTGGTCCTCTTTGAATCAAAGGAAGTTGTTTACAACAAAGCAAAACTGTTGTTTATAACAAGGGTCTTAGAGAGTTGTTGGAGCACTGAGAGATTAAATCACAAAGCTAGTATGTATCTAAGGCAGGACTGAATCTAAGACTTCTGAGCTCCAAGGATGATTCTCCATCAGTTACTCCATACTATCTGTTTTCCCCCCCAGGCTGCTGGTTGGTGCAGAGAATAGAGTGACAGACCTGAATTCTAACCCAACCTTTTTTTTTTTTTTTATCAACTAAGACAATTATCTAACATTTCTCTGCCTTATTTTCTTCAATTACAAAACTCTAGATGTTAGGAATTGTGTCATATTTTATTTATATCTCCCAAATTTCCTTATTGAAAGAATCCCACTTTCCAAGACTCCAAGGATCACTAAGCTTTGCTCCTCTATCCAAGTGGATCCCTACCTGTAACTAGTAGATTTTTGACGGATTGTCATTTATTACAAAGAGGCTAGAAGCTTATAGGGGAATTTATAAATGAGGAAACACACCATCTGTTGACTGGATAAAAGTATGTCATAGAACATATATATATATATACACACACACACACATACATATATATATATACACTTATACACATACATAGATATGTATATATGTATATATATGTATGTATATATATATAGTTATTTTCAAATGTTTATAGATAGTGCTATGGTTATAAAATACAAATCACTTAAAAGTATTATTGAATTTATAGGAGTTTTGAGGTTATTATGCATTATCTCACTAAGCAGATATTAGTAGCACAGCTACTGTGAGGGTATCTAGGTAGTGCAGTGGCAAAAGTGCTGGGCCTGGAGTTAGGAAGACTCATCTTTCCGAGTTCAAATTTGGTCGTAATTATTTATTAGCTCCATGACCCTGGACAAGTCATTCAACCCTGTTTGTTTCAGTTTCCTCATCTGTAAAATGAGCTAGAAAAAGAAATAGCAAACCACTCCAGTGTCTTTGCTAGGAAAATTCCAAATGGAATCATTAAGAGTTGGAGACAACTGAAATGATAGAATGATAACAAACTGTGAAGATCCTTGAAATTTTTGACAGTAAAAAAAAGATAATCAAAAAGACAGACAAAAAAGGAAATGAGGCAATATAGGGTTATAGAATGTACTCTGGCTTTGGAGTCAAAGATCTAAGTTCTGATTTTGGCTCTATGTAACCATGGGCAAATCACTTGGTCTCTTAAGGCCTTAGTAACTCATCTCTAAAATGAGGGGGTTAGATCAGATGACTTCTAATGTCTTTTAAAGCTCTAAAACTATGGTCCTCTAGGACAATCAAGGCCATCAAGACTCCCGTCTAAACTTGTTCCAGATCCTGGGTCCATTTGGCAATTCTAAAAGCAGATATCCCTCTGGTGGTAGATGCACTTGGACCTACTTAATGATCTCAAAGTTCTTGGCTCTCTTAGTCCAGCAATTCTGAAGCAGCTTTGTATTTTCATCACTTAGAATGATGACTCAGACAGAATCAATGCTTATTGGACTAAATTGGGTTAGACTAGAGATAAAAACAAGTAGATGTTGTTGTTCAATCATTCAGTCATGTCCAACTCTTTGCAGCTTCATAGACTATAGCATGCCAGACCCTTCTCTCTCTCAAAGTCCATCCAAGTTCATATTCATCACAATAAGTATTATAGAAGGGATAGAAACAATATTCCCTAATGCCTATGCAGTAGTGGCAACATCTAAATTGGGGTGGATATCCTTAGAGTGATTGAGTGCTAAAGAAGAATCAAATTCAGAAGTTGTGGGAATAGAATTAGTGGGAACTTTGACTTGGTATTGCACAATTAAATTTCCAAATGACCTTGGAGAGGAGGCAAACTAACTTGTCCATGGGTCACAAAGAAAATTCAGAGAAATTTCACATTCTGATTCTACAGCCAGATTTCCTTCCATTATGTCATATTACCACCTTTAGTTCCATTGAACTTAAATGTGTACAAGTTCTTGACATTTCCAAATGTGATTTTCTCTAAGTGTCTCTTCCAGATTTTTTTAAAAATTTAATTTTGTCATATACTATTAAGCATTATTATTAGAATCATATTTTAACTCTCTAAGAAAAAAAATACCCCACATGAATGTATCAGCTGTTTTGGAACATTTCCACTATCTTTTGAAGTCAGCACAGGATTGATGTAATATTTTCTATTTGTGGGTAATATGATTCAGAATGAATAATCATCATTATTCATACTGAAGTACATTTTCATTTTTATCATGGAGATTTTGATTTTTGAATACAACAATTCAAAAGTAAGCTTGTGACTTTACTGTTTGGGGGGTGCTTTACTAAGCTGAAGTGAAAAGTAGAAAGGTAACATTGGCAAAAGATGGTTAAACTTATAGGATCATAGATTTTAAGCTAGAAGAGATGTTATGGGACATTTAATTTAATCTTTTAATTTTACTATTGAGGAAACTATTGTCTAAGAAAGTTAAGTGACTTACTTAAGATCACATAAGTAGTAAATGACAGAGACAGGACTTGAACCCAGTTCCTCAGAGCCCCAAACCAGTGCTTTTGCCACAGTATCATAGAGCTTCTTGGAAAAAACTCTAAAATATGTCAAAGGAATTATTTGTGACCATGTTAAAAAGGAATCAAAGATCATGAAAAGCCAACATAGCTTCATTACAAATAGATCACAGCAGCCCAACACTTTCCTTTTATGACAAGGTTACAAAACTTATTATTTAGGGAAACACCTCTGATTTAATTTACTTAGATTTTAACAAAGCATTTGATAAAGTTTCTCATATTATTTTTGGGACAAGATGAGGAGATGTATTCCAGACAATAATATAGTCAGGTGGATAGAGAACTGGCTAAATTACAAAACACAAATATTAGATTCATTAATGGATCAATGCCTGCTTAGAGTTTGGTCTCAATTAGGGTATCCCAGGGATTTCTCCTTGATCTTAGGCTGTTGGATATTTTCGTCAATAATCTGTATGAAAGTTTGACTGGCATATTTACCAGATGTTTGCAAAGGAATCTGTTGGACCAGGATCCAAAAAGTTCTGAATATCCTATAATGATAGGCCAAATCTCATAAGATAATATTTAATAGAGATAAACATAAACTCCTGCACAATACTAAATAAATTTCACAACTATAGAATAGGAGAAGCATGATTAGACCATTCTTGTGAAAAAGATCTGGGTGTGGCCCAGCATCCAAGAGTTAGTTCAGTTTTAGGCAGGGAAAAAGTAGAAAAGTAGAGGATAAGATAGTTTCATTATATTCTCTATTTAGACCTCCTTTTGGATATTGTGTTTTAGGCCCCCTCCTTTGGGAAAGATATTGTCAGATTGAAGAATATTCAGAGGAGGCAACCTCTGATGATAGGGAGATTGAAAACTATGATTCTCATTGAGAAATACTTGAAGGAACAAGGGATGCTTAACTTTAATGGGGATATTTGAAGGGATATCAAGTGGATGAGGGATTATATTTGCCCTATTTGACCTTAGAGGACAGTCAAAATTAGTATCAATGGATGGAAAATACAAAGAGGCAGATTTTAGGGTAATGGAAGGCAATACTTCCTGATAATTTTTACTATCCCAAAAGGGAATGAGCTATCTTAGGACATGATCAATTTTCTCTTAAAGGAGGTTTTTAGGCAAAATCTAAAAGACAACTTGTTGAGTACATTGCAGATGATAATGTTATAAATTGGGATAGTCATCCTCTAATTCCTTTCCTCTCTAAGATTCTGTAATTCAGTGATATTTGAGATTGAGTAAAATGAAGTATATTTCTTAGGAAAAATTATGATGATAAGGAATCATATGTCTCAGTCAACAAGTATTTATGCCCAGCACTATGTTAGGTATTGCAGGGAACAGAAAATAAGGATCATGCATAGTTATTGCTCTCAAGGAGGTTACATTCTAGTTAAAGAGTTGAAACAATCATTGAAAGAATAAAAATTTCTCAATCTATTTTCCTCAACATAAATGAGATCAGAATTCAGAGAAAAGAAGAGTTTTCATGTTTTTCTGGACAGTTTGGATGATCTAGGTCTTGAAGGACGAGTAGGATTTAGAGAGGAGGAGTAAAGAAGAAGGCCTTCTATGTTGAGGAATGTCATACTCAAAAGGATCAAGAAAAATGTGTAGTATATTTGAATAGTGAGATCAAGATGATTGAAAGGAAGAAATTCATTTTGGGGAGTAGTATATAATAAAGTTGTATCAAAAAGGAGAGCCAAGAAAAAAAAGGGCAAACAGAGAACATGTCCATGATGAAGCAGTCAGTAGGGAGTTGGATGGTAATATGATTCAGAAAGATTAGCTAAATGTTTGTTTGATAATATAAAACAATGTGTGAGATAGTGGTCTTGATCTATGATAGTAAGGGAAAAAGGAAAAAGATAGATTCTAGAGACATTTTCAATGAAGATATCAGGGTTTTATGAATACTTACTTGCAGAAGGTCTGTAGCCCTTTACTTAGACATGTCAAAGAGAATAGTGAAGGGTTATGATGTGTTATTGAGGACATAGCTATCCTAAAATAATCATATCTAGATCCTTTGTGTGCTCTAAATCCAAGACTTCATAAATCAATGCACAGTAATTTCTCAAGGACACACAAAACAAAGGGAAACTCAAACAAATATATAAAGTCACTCATGTAGCTAGAAATCCTAGGGTTACACTGCTCTTCTATGTCAAACCTTTATCAGACCTCTTATTCCCTCCTGTACAGAATTGGATACACAATCAACTCTACATAGCTCAAAAATAAAGGCCAGTTTAGGAATACCAGCCCAGAGCCCTGGCTTCTCCCTAGAGGCAACTTCAGATTAGAAGAGTAGTTAATGCTCTTATGAGGGCTACTAATAGTAGATGCTGCCATCTTGTTCCCACAGTTGACTTGTCCTACTTTGATGACTGTGAATATCAGAACTAATGATGGAATTTGTTGATGAGTTTAGATAAAAGTAATGAGAAGAATAAATAAGTCAAAAATGACTCTCAAGCTGTTAATCTGGAAGAAATTGGGTAGTTGGAAAGGGGCACATTCAGGGTTGAGTTTGAGGTGATGGTGCAGCATTGAATTACAGATATCTATGAGATAATTGGATAAAACTTAAAATCTTAAGGATGGAAGAGTGTGTGTGATTGTATCTGTGTGTGTGTGTGTGTGTGTACACATTCATGTATATATACATAGGTGTGTATTTACATATATATGTGAGTATGTGTATGTATATATGTACATGGAGAGACAGTGAAAGGGAGGGAGGGAAGGAGAAAGAGGGGGAGAAGGAGAGAGAGAGAGAGAAAGAGAGAGAGAGAGAGGAAGGAGGAGGAGAAGGAGGGAAGGAGCTAAAGACAGAACATTGGGGGAAAATGAATCCAAACTATATTTGATCCATAAGAGTAAAACCTATTTATTATAATTTTCTTGAACAAAATCCATAAAAACAAGGGTGAGTGGGTTGAGGGCATAAACAAGTCAATTCTATCCTTCTTCAAAACTCTCGTTGCTCTTCTTCTCTTCACTCTTTTAAACAAGGATCTTGCCTCATACTTCACGGAAAAATGGAAACCATTCACAGAGAGCTCCCTTTCCTTCTCTGTTCCTTATCTTACATCACTCAGATGTATTTTCCCTTTATCTCTTCCTTCTTTCCTCTGACACTGCAATCATCCTGGTACAGACCCCTCATCATCTCATGCCTTGACTATTGTCTTAACCTTCTTGTGGTTCCACTGACCAACTCTTTCCCTACTCCAATTCATTCTCTACTCAACTGTCACATTAATAGGGATGACCATGTCCCTTCCTTTCACATCCATTGAACTCCAAAGACTCCTCCAGGGTCAAATACAAAATCCTCTATTGGCTTTTTAAAGTCCTCCACAATCTGACCTCTACCTACTTTTCTGGTCTTCTTACACCTTATTCTCCTCCACATACTCTGAGTTCTAGTGATACTGACCACCTTACTATTCCTCACACAGGATACTTTGTTTTCTTGCTCTGAGCATTTTCACTAGTTGTTCCTCATCCTGAAATGATATCTTCTCTCCTTTCTACCTCCCATTTCCTTGTTTTCCTTCAAGTCTCTTCCTAAAAGTCCCACCTTTTGTAAAAAGTCTTCTCCAACCCTCTTTAAACTTAGGGCCTTTCCTCTGACACAGTGCCCAATTTATCCTAAATATATCTTATTTGTACATAATTGTTTTCATCTCATCACCCCATTAGGTTGTGAATTCCTTGAGAGGGACTATTTTTTGCCTTTCTTTGTATGCCCAGGCACTTATTAATGCTAGTTGACTGCTTGTCTCATTCTGTAATAATAACTGAAATTTATAGAGCTCTTTAAAGTTTGCAAAATACTTTGCAAACATTATCTCATTTTACCCTTACAACAACTCTAAGAGTGGGATGATATTACTCCCATTTTAAAGATGAGAAAGCTGAGGCAAACAGAGTTTGTGACTCGTCTTAAGGCAAATGTTTAGTAAATATTTGAAACTAGATTTGAATGCAGTTCTTCCTGACTCTAAGTCCAGCACTAGCTACTGTGTTTCCTAGATGCTTCAGACTGTGATTGAAAGTTAAAAAACAACACCAGGGGAACCATTTTCTCCACCTATGTTAGAAAACCTCAAGGATTCTGTTGGTAAAATTTGATAATGATTACTCACTTAATTAGCCCTGTGCCTTTCCAGGCTCATTCCAATATGTGGAATTAACCTTGGATTAAACAGATTAGTAACTATTATATGAAGGCAGCGAGGTGGTGTGGTAGATAGAGTGCTGGGTTAAAAAGACCTGAATTCAAATGTGACCTCAGACATTTACTAACTGTGATACTGGGAAAATTACTGTTTGCTTTAATCCACTGAAGAAGGAATTGGCAAAGCATTCCATATCTTTGTCAAGAAAACCCCACATGAAGTCATGTAGAGTTGGATACAACAGAACAACAACAAAACTTTTATATCAAAGAAAATAAAACCAATGGAAAAATATAAAACATGCTATTTAAGACCTATGGGAAAGATACTGACTTTTAAAACCCTTCCAGTTCTTTGGTTTTATTACACAGAAGAGAATAGATCCCACAGTCAGGCTGTGCCCCACAGCTTTGTGAGCAGGTTATTGCCTGTGATAATGATGCCTTCTAAATCCTTCCATTGGGAAAGATACCTCATTCTGTAAATATTGAGAGGTGTGGTTTGATTTAAATCAAAGCCAGCAGTCTCTACTCCTGGGGCCCTAAGTCTTGTTAGCACTTGTCAGGAGGGGAGAGGAAAAGCCTTTAACTTGATTTGTCTGAAAAACAAAATGAGATGATTAAACTGGCTTGTAATGACATTCAGGGGAAGCTGCTGAGACAAGACTAGGGCTCCAGGGACCAGATATTGCACTCTAGAAATGTGAAATTAAAACTGGTCAAGGAGAAGAATTGACTTTATATTTGCAATAACTTAATAAGGTTATGTGGAAAGGATTAAAGATGGTGTATATATTATGAACACTGAACATTGAGTTTCATGTAGTAAATAGGTTCCCACATTTAATCATTTCCATTTTATTTTTTCTTGAAGTGGTTAGTCAATCAATCAATAAACATTCATTATGTGCCACTATGTGCCAGTTGCTGATTACAGAAAGCCTTTATTATCTCAGGGAGAGGGGGTACAATAGTATTAATTTGCAAAATCTTCACAGCAACCCAATGAAATAAGTTGTAGAAAGATCATTATTACTTTAATATTTCAGATTGGGAAACTGAAAGTCAGAAAGATTAAATAATTTGCCCAAATCCCTGGTCAATGGCAGAAGAAGTGTAAAAATCCAGGTAGTTATGGTTCTAAGTCTTCTTTCCTCTACTTCAGCTTGCCTACTCTCTCTCTGCTGCAAATTCCTAATAAATTTACTTTCCCTATATTGCACTCACAGGAAACATTACATTTGCCACAATTGGCAAAAGCCATGATTGGGAATGGTATATGGAGAAGGATTCCTCGTATTCTTTGAGAGGTTGTGACTTGGCTTTCCCCAAATAAGATTATCGGTGCTAATGAATAAAATATGACTGTCATAAAGAGAATTAAGGTTTCCAAAAGGTTTCACACTTGGTCATGTTCAATCAATCAATTAGCAAGTAGTTATTATGTGCCAGACAAAGAAGAAATAGTATCTCTGCTCCTGGAGCTTACATTTTATTAAAGGACAAAATGCATACAGAATCAATTCCAAGATAGTTTGATGGGGAGGGTATTAACAGCCAGGGAGGATAGTTAGAGAAAGTGTAAGGTGATATTTGAGCTGAGTTTTGTCTGCTCTCAGTAAGAGAAAGATAAGAAATGGCACCTGTGAAAATTGTTTATCTCGTCCACCTGCTATGTGTAAATGAATTATGAACAAGCTATTTCACATTGACAATGAGTTCTTTCACCTAGTCAGTTTGCTCTGTGAGGTAATCCTTCCAAAGGTTCTGGCAAGGGGAGCTCTCTCCACCTAGTAAAAGAGCCCTGAGGTCCCAAACATCACTATCCAGAAGATATTTTAGTTTATTCTCCAAGTGCTGAGAGGGTAAATATGTATATATATTTATAAGTGCTAGTAAAATCTCATCTCAACAAATACTATTACAAAGAAGCATTTTACATAAAGCCATGGTTTTTTACCACAGCCTCAGGTGATAGTGCTTGTAGATCTGGTTACAACTAATTGTGTCTAATTGTTAGAAGAAATGTTTTCTTTGGTCCCTGGTTATGAAACAATTATTTTCTATAACAAAGAGTGATGATGGATGAGGAACCAAAGAATTGAATTCAACCAATCTCTATGTAATTCTTTCCTCTTGCTAAAAAGTAGCAAATTATCTACTCCTTTTTCAGATTGTCTCCTCAAAAATTGCATTACAGGAAAAAACCCTAAAAAATTCAATAATTCAGTTTAATTCAACTCAAAACACATTTTAGTAAATGCCTTCTATATGCAGAAAATTATGCTGGGACTAAAGGAGAAATAAAGCTTAAATAAGATATGATCCCTGCCTTCATGAAGTTCATAATCTAGTAATGAGACAAAAGCCCAACACAGATTATGCTATCAATTTAATGTACAAACAGTTAATCTACTATTAACTATAGCAGTATTTATTTGTTTATTATTATTATTTTGCTGAGGCAATTGGAGTTAAATGACTTGCCCAGGGTCACACAGCTAGGACGTGTTAAGTGTCTGAGGTCACATTTGAACTCAGGTCCTCCTGACTTTAGGGCTGGTGTTCTATCTACTGTACCACCTAGCTGCCCCATGTTATTTGTTTACTAGAGAGATAGGAAACAAATTATCTTGAATGAGGGGGACAAGGATTGGAGGAGTGATCATTTTTAAAGTTTGTTATATGCCAGGCATTGTGGTAGGTGCTGGAGATACAAAGACCAAAAAAAAAAAAAAAAAAAAGTAATCCCTGTTCTCGAGGAGCATACATTTTATAGAATGATTGCTACTATTGGGCTTCAAAAGATCAATAGAAATTCAAAAGGCATTATGTTGAATGAAAAACATTTTCAGCATAAAAATTTCCACAAAGACACAGAATTATCTACAAGGAAGGAAGAGTTATATAGTTCAGTTGGAAGTTGGAATGTACGATGGAAAGTCTTAAGGTTAGGTGATCCTAGATTTTAGAGTGCCTTGACTATCAGGCAATGGAGTTTTAATTTGACTTTTTAGGCAATAGAAAATCACTGAAGATTTATGAGCACAAGAGTTTCATGATCATATTTATGCATAATGAAACTTATTGTGGCAATAGCATGAAGGATGGATTTGAAGGAGGAAGGAGTAGAGGTAGGAATATGTATCAGATAGCCGAATTCTAGAACTCCCAGGTCAGGGAGAAAATATTGCAGGCATCCAGAAAGAAACAATTCAAGTATAGTGATAGTCAGGATAACACAATATTTAGCAATTTTTACATTAAAAAACCAGAGGATCTGGAATATGATATTCCAGAAAGCAATGAAGCTAGGATTACAACCAAGAATCATCTACCCAGCAAAACTGAGTATAATCCTTTAGAGGAAAAGATGATCATTTAATGAAACAAAGGATTTTCACACATTCATGATGAAAAGACCAGAGCTGAAAGGAAAATTTGCTTTTCATATTCAGGATTCTGGAGAAGCATAAGGAGGTAATCAAGAAAGTGATACCATAAGGGACTTGATAAGGTTTATCTGTTTATATTCCTACATGAGAATGTTCTCATTATTATGGCAGTAAGAAAGAGTATATATAGATAGAGGGAATGGGCATAAGTTCAATATGAAAAGATAATATATATATTTTTAATGTTAAAATTAAAGGGTAAGAGAGGAATGTACTGGGAGAAAGGGAAAGGGAAAAGTGGAATGGTGAAAATTATCTATCATAAAAAAGAAGCAAGAAAAAGGTTTTACAGTGGAGGGGAGGAGAGGCTGAATGAGTGAACCTTACTCTCATCAGAATTACCTCAAATAGGGTATCTATTTTACCCTGCAGGAAAATAGAAGAGGAATTGGATATGGGAGGGGGGGTTGATAAAAGAGAGGGCATATTGGAGAAAGGATTGCTTAATGGCAAAACACTTTTGAGAAGGGACAGGGTGAAAGGAAAGAGAGAATAAATGGGGGAAATAAAATTAGCAATAGTAATTGTAAAAAAAATTTCTGAAGCAAGTTTCTCTGATAGAATGTTATTGTTCACTGAGAAATGATGAGCAGGATGCTCTCAGGCCATGAACAAATTGAAATATACGTATACAAAGCAATAGTAATGTTTTGGGATGACCAGCTGTAAATGACTTTGTTATTCTCAGTAGTGCATTCACCCATAACTACTCTGAAGGACTTATGATGAAAAATCCTATCCATACCCAGAGAAAGAACTGATTGTGTCTGAATACAGATAGAAGCATTCTCTATTTCTCTCTCTTTATTTTAACTTAATTTTTCTTGAGAGTTTTTATTTTTATTAGGGTGGGAGATTATATTTTCTTTCACAATTTGATTTTTATGAAACTGTTTTGCATAGCTTCATAAATGGTTTCTTAATTATGGGTGGGAATAAGGGAGAAAACCTGGAACTCAAAAATCTTAAAAACAAATGTAAAAAATTATTTTAAAAGTAACTGGGAAAATATTAAATAAATAAATTTTAAAAAGCAATATGTATTAGATATACATATAGAGTATATACTAAAGTAATCCTCTAAGAAGATAGTAATAGGAGAATTGATGATGGCATTGAGAATTGAGAGGAGAAGATAAAAAAGAAATGCTGTACAGAGGAATGAAATTACAGGCTAGATAAGATGAAAGAATCAAAGATTTCAAATAAAAGTTTCAAGCAAGACTGGGGAAATGGTTGTGCCATTGATAGCTAGAAAGAGAAGTAGATTTAGGGAGATACATTAAAAAACTTTATTTTAGACAAGTCAAGTTTAAGATATTGGTGGGACATCTAAATGGAGATGTCCTACAATCTATTGAGAATGCTGATCTGCTGCTCAGAAGAGAGATCAAAGATTTAAAATGCAAATACCATTGGAAAAGGCAACATATTGATTTAAATGCACAATAAGGTATGTATAACTGATATTCTTAAGAACATCTAGACCTTCAAACACTTAACATAACAACTACAGAAACAGAGGAAAGTCAGGCTTCAAGTATGTGGAAACCTTTTCCTTCCCTTTCAGAGGATTTTTTTTTCAAAAGTTAATTGAGCATCCAGTCTCATATTGCAAGTGCTATAAATGAAGAATGTAATTTTTAGCAAAATATTTACTTCAACAAAACCCTATAGTAGAAAAGTATTTTGGAGTATAGTAGCTTATATAGCAAAATAGGTAAATGTTTTGAATAGCAAACAAAAATTTCCCAAGACGTTATTCCTTTGTCAATTGTCAGTCATTCAACAGTCATCAAGCATTTATTAAGCATTTGGTATTTGTTAGACACTGTGCTATGTGATGGATTACAGAGAAAGACAAGAACACAGTCTCTGCCTTCAAGGAGCTCACATATTAATGAGAGAGTACAGTTGTTGAATGTCATCATGGGTTCAATGATTTTATTTAATAGTTTTTCTTGGTTATAAGGGGAAGACTTATGCTTGACAGTGGAAAGGGTTGGGATGGCTAAAAATTATGTGATGTAAAAACAAAAGGTATAAACAAAACCTTTTTAAAAAGATAAATATCTCAAGTCTATTTGCCATTTATGACATTTTTGGGTGATATTTACATTTTTGTTCAACGAAAAATGAGAATTTTTATGCTTTCCTCCGGCAGGCCAAAAAAACCATATGTTAACATAAGTTGCTAGTTAATTTTCTGGTGAACATCTGCAAATTTAGAGGATTTATCACTATGACTATGATATATAAAATGATAGTGAATTCTCTGATAAAAGGTTGCTAATAACTCTTACTGGACCAGTATAATCTAAAAAGGGAGGCTTGTGGCTATCCCTGCAGCCTCATACATTCAGAGACCTCATAAGATATCTGGACTAATCCCTTCTTGAAACTTGAATCTCTTTACAGCATTCCTGACAAGTGATCATTCAATATCCTATACTGTCTATTCAGCTTTTGGATCCTTCCAAGCCTTGTGGGAGTTTGCTGACCTTACACATCTTTTCTCTTTTCTCCTATCCACTATGGCTGTCTCTGAATGGTCAGTTCCTATGCCTGGAATGTACTTTCTTCTTCCTTCTAATTCTTAAAATCTCTGGTTTCCCTCAATATTTAGCTCAAGTCTTTTCTGGTTCTTCCTGGCTGATAAAACCTTTCTTTCAAAATTAACTCATATCTGCTTTGTATATATTTTGTATGAATGTGTGTATATTATATGTGTATATGTAAACACAAATATACATACATGCATATATAAATATGTGGATGTTGTGTATATGTAATTTAAAGTCAAAGCCCACTTGTCTCACTGGTGGAGATTGACTACTCAATATCTGCACCTGTGGGAATGGCAGAATTGGTGAGAGCTTGGGAAAAGAGAAAGGCTATACTTAAGGCTAGCCTTAAGTTTGAGAGAATGGTTACAGATTCTTTTCAGGTCCTTTAAGAAAGAGAAAGATTCTGGAAAGAAGCCAACATGTAGAAGAGGTGGCATCTTGATAATTTTCCTATCTTGGGCTTATTATACTAGAGACTTCAAGATATTTCCCCTTAGGAGAGATCTGAGACTCTTTGATGGTCGAACTGAGCTATCTCACTTCCAATGGGAGAGTTCATTCATTTTGTGTTGTCCTTATATGCATATTTTCTCTGATTTTTGTTTTGCTGCTGAGTTGGATATTTGTTATGTGGATTCACTGAGGAACTGGCATTTGGTACAAAGGGAATCAAGATATAGATATAGATATAGATATATATATATATCAATTAGGAGCACAACTTGAACTTACAAATTATTTCCCATAGACAAACAAATATTTAGGGTGACAAATAGAAATAGCTCTAGGCTATACACAGCAAGAACTTAGACACTATTTTCATTCATTCATTCATTCTTTTTTTTTTTTGGCAAGGCAACTGGGATTAAGAATCACATAGAGGGTAAATGTCTGATTTCAGATTTAAACTCAACTCCTCCTGACTTCAGGGCCAGGATTTTATCCAATGCACCACCTAGCCACTCCAACTCATTCATTCTTGGTCACAATCCATAGACTAGTATCTTAACTAGCTTTCTGGACACTATAGTTTTTCTACTTTGGTTAAAAAGGGAAAAAAATCAGCTCCTCATCACTTGTTATCTGCACTGAAACAACCATTGGGTAGGATAAGGGAGAAATCCTAGTCAAAATAACCTCTCTTAAGCATATTTCCAAAACTGATCATTGCATTGTCCAGTCCTATCTCCTTGCCACTTGATCTGGCCACAACTTGAAGTTAGCATTGATGTTGGTAACATCTTTTAGAGTGCTCCCTCTGACCCAATAAATCATGGCATTGAACAGACTTTTTCATTTATAATCTAATATAGTGTGACCTTTACGAAGCAAAGGTTGTTTAAGAACTGCTTTATATAGGGAGCTCTGACGTCTGCTGGCTGGCAGTTTCTTCTGCCCAAAGGGGAAAACAGGAGAGGAAAAGAAACAGAGCAGAGAGAGACTGAGAATTCTTAAGACATTAAGAGGATTGGAGGGCAAACTGACAGTCTTATAATTAAGAACAACATTCTGGAAAGATGCTACAGTTTGAGATCCCCTTAGGAACTGCAGAAGACATTGGGAAAATCCTGTTTGAGTAGCAGTAGCAGCAGCAGCAGCAGCAGCAGCTTCTAAAGATTTCCAAAATCAACTACCTTCTCTCATGGTCCTCATTTATGTAAGCAACAACCATTTCCCAGGACACCTCAAAGAGAAATCTCAGCAGAAGGAATTTTTCATGTTTGCACTTGCTTCCTTGGGTATTTTAGCAGTTTGTATTTAAAGGGAAAAAGACACCTACCCAGAAATAAATTTCACACTAACTCTGGCTGCCTCATGAGAATTGTGCTATATCCAGGGTTCCACTCGTTTTGGCAGGTCGCCCTATTTACAAATTCACCAAGTCTTAACAGATCCTAACAGAGTTGGGGAGAGGGGCAGGTTTTTCTAAGAAAAGTAGCCACAATATGCCTAAGAACTAGCTCTGGGGATGTGGGGGGAGACTAACAACATCTGTACAATTTTGGAGATGTAAGCTATCCAGAATGGAAAACTCATTTAGACATAGGTATCATTGATAAAAGGCTGGGCTCTTCATTGAGATGAATAAGAGTTGTGAGTACATAGAGAGATATTAATAATAACAGCCTTTATGGCTATAGCAATCCCTACTACTAATAATAGTCAATCAACAAGTATGTGTTAATCATCTACTTTGTGCCAAGCTCCATGCTAACTAACCGTAAGAGATAAAAAGACAAAAGCAAAATAATTCTTCTCTCTCAAAGAGTTTCCATTTAAAAAGGAAAGCATGGATAGCATATTCAGAAAGACATGCAGAATACATATACAGTAATTGCAAGATACTTTTAGGAGAGAGAGAAACTAGTAAGAATGAAAAAGAAAATTTGTTCAGCTCACACACCTAATAAATATTAGAGTGAAGATTTGAATTTGGGTCTTCCTGATTCCATATCCAATACTCAATCCATTACACATGGAGTGTATAAAAGTACAAGAATGCTTAAATCAAATTAGCCATTTTTCTCACTGATTATAACCCTTGATTAGAACTAAATTAGCCCAAATAGCTGATATTATTGTGGGGTGCGGGTGGAGAAGAACATCTGATTTAAAACCACATCAATGAAATCAAATCTTTTAGAGGAAGGAGTTCTTAGTATGGAGTTCATTAACTTGGTAATTTAAAAAATAATAATATTTTGATAACTGTATTTAAATATAATTAATTTTTCTTTCTTTTTAAAAATAATTATGCTTCATTTGTTTTAATATTTATTTCAAAAGTTTTTGAGTACCAAATTGCCTCCCTTTTCCCAGCCCTTCTCCTGCCCATTAAGAATGCAAGCATTATATCACTTATACATGTGAAATCATTTCCATGTTAGCTATATTGCCAAAATAAATAAAAAGCAAGAAATATAAAATAAATGAAAAAAGTGTGCTTCAACCTACACTCAGAATTCAACATATCTTTTGGATGTAGATAGAAAATTTTTTTATGAGTCCTTTAGAATTGTCTTGGATCATTTTATTGATTAAAGTAGTTGTCTTTCATAGTTGATCATCATAATAATATTGTGTCACTATGCACAATGTTCTTCTGGCCCTGCTCACTTTATTTTACATCAGTTCATATAAATCTTCCCATCTTTTTCTAAAGCCATCCCCTCCATAATTTCTTATAGCATGATAGTGTTCTACAAAAATCACATACCAGACTTGTTCAGCCATTCCCAAACTGCTGGGTATTCCCTCAGTCTCTAATTCTTTCCACCATAAAAAGAGGTGCTATAAATATTGTGGTACATATAGGACTATTTTCTTTTTATTTGATATTTTTTAGTATACTTTCTGTAAATACCTATTAGGACTGTTGGGTCAAAGGATATGCACAGTTTTATAGTCTTATAGTCATAGTTCCAAATTGTTCTTCAGAATTCCTTTTTTTTAATGCTAAATATTTTATTTTATGCACTTGTAAACATTAATCTAAGAAAAGATCCATAGGCTCCCCTAGATTGCCAAAAGGATCCATGATCCAAAAGACTTAAGGATTCTTACATTAAAGTATTGTAGTAAAATGGGAATAAATATATTACCCACCCAACTCACAGCTTATTGTGAAGAAAGTTTTCCGCAAAGTATTATATACTATATGAATTCTTATGATGATCATGATCTAAACTAAAGTGGAACAGCCTCAAAATAAGAATGCTATTAAGGGAACAAGAAGTTAAAAGATAACTAGAAATTGGTTGATTCACACACATAAGTGTACTTGAGTGCGAAGAGGAAGTAAGACAGGCTAGAGAAAAGAGTTGATGGCAAAGAAAGAAAGAATGAATGAATAAAAAGAAGTAGAAATAACAGTAGACTGAGGAAGAGGAGAAAGAGAAGAAAAAGAAAAAGAATGAAGAGGAGGGGTAGGAGGAGAAAGATAGTCCCTAATGCTAAGTGTAAGTGATAATGTAATAGTATAAAGATTATCAGACAGGCAAAGAAGAAAAAGATGGCAGACAAGAGAGAAGGAGAAAAAATGAATAGGAGGAAAAAGAGTTGGAAAGAAGAGGAGTACTATGAACAAGCCAGAAGGGTGGGCCTACCAAAAATAATGACATGAGATTCTTATCACTCTTACTTGCCTAGAGCTACACAATCAGCACAACCAGTGCTAGAACCCAGGTCTCCTGGTCCCTGCCCTAATTCTATTCTCACTAAATGTGCTTAGATAGAGCCCGGATAAATTATTATGTATATAAGGTATGTGGTTTATAATAATTAGCACAAAGATAAAAATGTTCTTGCCAAGAAAAATTGACAAAAGAGTAAACCTAGATTATTGGGGAAGGCTTTGAAGGATAGTTTTTAAAGATATGATCTGAGGCAAGTAAGGAAAAATGCTCACTGAAGGCTAATTAGGAAACTATGTGAGTAGATGAAAAAGAAGTACTTCTTTTAATTATAGTATCTAATGCAGTGATTCATATGAATTTAAATGTTTGTTGAATGGATGCACTAAATTTTCAGTAGTCATTTAGTCAATAAACATTTTAAAGCACCTCCTATGTACCAGGCACTGCAGCTAAGTGCTAGAGATTCAAAGAAATTTACCAATATTTAATCAATAACCATTTATTAAGTGTCTATGTGCTAGGCACTGTGCTATATTCTGGAGATACAGAAAGAGGTAAAAATTAGTCCCTGCCATCAAAAAGCTTACAATCTAATGGGGAAAACAATATGCAAACAAATATATATACAAAATCAACTACTGAGTAAAAAGGAAATAATTAATAGGAAATATATTGGGAATTAAGAGGGATTGAGGAAGGCCTCCAGAAAAAGATAGGATTTTAATTGGAACTTAAAGGAAGCCAGGGAGATCAGTAAGTTTAATGGAAGAAGGAAGGTTCTAGGCATGGAAGAAAGCTAGAGACAAGTCCCAGAGCTGAGAGATGGAATATCTTGTTCATGGAATAGTCAGGAGGCCAGTATTATTGGAGAGTATCTGCTAGCAAATAAGGTCTAAGAAGACTGGAAAGGTAAAAGGGGCTAGGTTATGATGAACTTTGAATGCCAGAAGGTTTTGTATTTGATCCTAAGGATAATAGAGTTCCACTAGAGTTCCTAGAGAAGGAGAGATGACACAATCAGACCCATACTTTAGGAAAATCACTTTAGTGGTTAAATGAAGTTGAATGAATGATTGAAGTATAAAGAGACTTGAGGAAGAAAGACCCTCCAGCTGGCTACTGCAGTACTCCAGTTGTGAGGTCATAATGGCCTGCATTATAGTGATGGTAGAGGAGATAAAGAGGGATTATTTGAAAAATGTTGCAAAGGTGAAATAAGCAGACCTTGGCACAAATTGATATGAGTAATGAGAGATAGTAAGAAATCCAAGGTGACTCCTAGATTGTAAGCCTGAGAGGCTGGGAGAATCTTGGTGCCCTCTATAGAAATAAGAAAGGTAGGAGGTGGGAAAAAGTTTAGGGGAAAAGATAATTAATTCTGTTTTGTATATATTGAATTTAAGATGTTAACTGGAAATCCACTTCAAGGTGTCTGTGATATCTTTTAGTATACTACCAGCAAAGACTTTGGGGAAGGATAGTTAGGTCTGAAGATTATCAGCATAGGGATAGTAACTAAATCCATGATAATGTTATCATCAAGTGAAGTAGTAAAGGGAGAGAAGAGAAGACCACCCAGGACTGAACCCTAAGGGATACCTATGGTCAGAATGTGTGATATAGATGATCCAGCAAAGGAAAAAGAGATGGAGAGATCAGGTAGGTAAAATAAGATCCAGGAAAGAATGTTATCCTAAAAATTTCAAGATAAGAGAATACCAAGGAGAGAATGAGAGTGTCAAATATAGCAGAGAGGTCAAGTTTAAGGAGAACTGAGAAGAGCTATTAAATTTGACAACTAAAAACATTAGTAATTTTAGAGAGAGCAATTTCAATGGAATGATATAGTCAAAAACCTAATTGTAAGGGGTTAAGAAAAGAATAAGAAGGGAGTTCCCTATTATGGATGGTCTTTTAGAGGAGTTTAGCTAAAAAGTGTGAAAGATATATAGGATGATAATTAGTGGAGATGGAAAGATCAAGTAAGAATTTTCCCAGGATAAGGAACTCATGGGTATATTTGTATTTAATAGGGAATGAGCCAGTAAATAGGGAGAGAAGAAAAGCGAAAGAGCAGAGATGATGGAGGATGCAATCTGTTGGAAGAGACAGGATGGAATAGGATTGCTTGAACAAGTAGAGGGATTAGCCATGGTAAATAGTAAGTCCACTTCCAAAGAACTGAAAATTAAGGTGGCCATTAATTTGGGAATGGTAGAACAAGTTGTGATAACAGGAGACGAAGAACAGGGAGAAAGAGGGAGCTCACAGCAAATGGCTTCAAAATTTTCTGAAAACATAAGGCAAAGTTCTTAGCTAAAGGAGTAGAAGGAGGGAAAGTCATGAGAGTTTTGAGGAGAAATATAAAAGTTTGTAAGGGCTGCTATGACAGTGGGATAATGGGTTGACAAGAGAGGCATAATAGGATTTTCTAGCAGCAATAAACAGCCAGTTGAGTTTGTAATGCATAAATTTGTAGTAGACTCATTCAGAACAGTTAAGTGATTCATCATCATTCAGCAGCACATGTGTAGGAGTGAAGGCAGAAATGATGGGAGTGATTCAACCCTGATTCTTGGCTGGACATAATTGTCAATATGATAAGGGGATTAGAAATTCAAGTGAAGAGAACAATGCAGAGTTGAGTTAACTAACCAAGGCTTTAAGATGGAGGAAAGAGAAGAGAATGGTTAGTGACAACTTGGGAGAGAATTGAGAGGTCAAGAGGTTGAAGGCCATGGTGAAGATGAATAATAAAATTTTTTAAAAGAAGATAGAGAAAGAGATGAAAAGCCAATCGGATTGTGATTGGAGTTTTTGTAGTTCAGAATTCTTGAATTCAGAGGTGATGGAAAGATCAAAGATATAACCATCTTTATGTGTGGGTGTGAGATATTAGGTGAAGAATGCATAAAAGTAGGACTGCCCTCAAGAAGGTTATAGTCTAATGAGGAAAGACAGCACATAAAAGGAAAGCTGAAAAGCTAGGGAATGGAAATGGAGACATGTAGAGAAGTCAGGAATAAAAGCCAGAAAGGAAGGAAGACATGTATTCTTGGGATGGTAGCTTTATATTGGAGATTCTGTGCAGAATCAACCAATTAAAGGGAGAAGCCAAAAGGATAATACATCCCTTGCTGGTTTGGTCTTAGTAGCTACTTTCATCAAGCTGTTTTCACACACCCAGATTTCCTTTCTTCAAGCTATGTGCCAAATGGTGGATATTTTCATTGTAGTTATTGTTGTAGTTATTGTTGTTTTTACCACTAGTGCCCATGGTTCGAAAACAGGATGCTTTTCCTTAATTAAGTTTGTCTTTGGGAAAATTTGTGTCACTTTTTGCCAGATGCCCTCTGAATTAAAAGCATGTGGACCTCAGATATTGTTTTACTGTAGCCAGAGTTGTCCTTGAAATCTTTGGAATCTGCTCAATTTTGTCTCTTTACACTCTGCAGCTCCCCCTCTGATTTTGTGTAATGGTTTTCTATGAGGGGCTGCCACATTACAATTGATAATTTGCCAAAAAAATTTGTGAAGTCAGTAAGACAGAAAAATAGCAACAGCAAGGAGAGATTTTCCTGTCCTATGCAATTAATTTTGCAGAAAGAAGAGTCAAGCTTTCAGTAGGTGGCAGTGTGACAGCAGAGGATTACTACAGAACATTATTCCCATAACATTACTCTTTCCATATGTCCTAATCCAAGTTTGAACAGTCTAGGACAGTGTGATGAGTCCAATTCTCATTCTATGGAAACCTAGAGAATACCCCAAAATAAATAGTTAACATTTTACATTCCAGAAGGTTGTTTTTTTATTATTAATACTTTTTATTTGCAAAACATATGTATGGGTAATTCCTAAACATTAACCCTTACAAAGCTTTCTGTTACAGATTTTTCCCCCCTGCTCCCCACCCCTCCCCTAGATGGCAGGATATCCACTACATGATAATTATGTTAGAATACTTAAGAAATCGAATATATGTATAGTTATTGCATCATTTTTTGTGCAGGAGAAATCATATCTAAAAGAAAGAATAATCTGATAAAGGAAATACAATGCAAGCAAACCTCAATAGAGAACATGAAAATGTTATGTTGTGGTCCACATTTCACATCCCTCTTTCTGGGTGTATATGGCTCTCTTCACCGAACAATTGGAACTGGTTTGAAGCATTTCATTGTTGAAGAGAGTTATGTCCCCAGAAGGTTGTTTTCTGTCTATCTAATAGAATCACAGCCATGCAATTCCTGATGACTGTACAGATGATCAACAATCTTCATCACTTACTGAAACCAGGTGATAGGGTGAGAATGACATGGACCTTTCATCTGTCTGCCACATGCCTCCCAGCTGCTGTTTTTGTTTTCTGTGGTTCCTTTGGGGGAGGCAAAAGATGAGATATGAAGACTAGACAGTTTCCTCAACAGCTAGAAGTCTCTGCTTTTTGGAAAGGAATCAATGGTTTAAATTCATTAGCAAGTATAGTATGCATCTATTCTCTTTCTTCTGGATAAATCTGTGATTTGACTTTTCTAGTGTATGGAATGAAAGTGCTGTGAAGAGCATCAAAAATATGCCCAAGGGGCAAGCAAATGGCTTATGATTTTTCATTATGATGCTCACCATGAGGAAAATAAATGTTTTCTTCAGTCCCCAGAACTTGGCATTGGATCATTGACTCTTGCCATGCCTACACCTCCGGAAGTGATCTGTACTCTCTCAAAAGGGGTCTTGGCCCTCTTGATGAGAACCTGAAAGATCTACTAAGATTATCATAGAACACCGGAACCTGGGACAAAATCATTCCATTCTCTGGGTCAAGGCTATCCAACTAGAGGTGAAACTGTGAAATCAGGGAAATAAGTCTTTGCTGCAATTTCTCCTCCCCTTCTCTGCTTCTTTACCATTTCCCAAACTGTGTCTCTGTTTTTATTAGCCAGAGGCTGACTGACTTTGGGAATCCTGTCAATTGCCACTAAATCCTTCCTCTGGGAAGTGCCCATGCTTCCAAGTTGTCCACAATCCCCAACTGTGGGACTCTTAACTAGGTTCTCCTTCTGTTGCCTTTTACTTTAGACCAATCTTCTCCTTCTATCACAAAGCTTCTTAAACTATGGGTCAAAAACCCATTTGGATCATATAATTGATTATGGGGGTCACAAAATTATGATTTATTATCAGCAAGTGATATTTTATATATCTATGTATCTGGGCTTGCATAAAAATTCCTCAGATGAAAAGGGGTCATGAGTGGAAGAAGTTTAAGAGGCTCTGTTTTATTAGATTTCACTGGTTTTCTCTCCTATTTGCTAAAGAAGATTCTTCTCAGCAGTAATTAGGAAAGAGTCTGAGAAATTATTTTGCACCAAGGTGTTAATGACTGATAAGCTTCTTTTGGGTCATTCAGGTTTTTATAGCAGATAATAAAGGAATGAGTAGAATTTGAGGACCTGGAGCATCTTTAGCTCACACCAAATTGGTGGCTCTTTCCCAAACCTCAGGGAGATACTATAGAAGTTTATGCTTCAGGTATGAATTGGGTCACTGGGGCTCCTGTCAACTCTTATATTTCTAGTATTTTATGATTAACATAAAACAGAAGTTCTTAACCTAGTGTCCTTTAATTTGTTTTAAAAAAATTTTTAACTATATTTTAAATAGCTATTCCTTCCACACCACCAGGGATAGGGGCATGTGCCCTCACAATATGGAAAATCCACATAAAATTTTTTGGCCTTCCTTTCATACCAGAGAAGAAATCTGAATTATTATAAAATATAAGAATATTTTATAATATAATGATATTTAAGAAATGTATAAAAGAAAAAATAAAAGATAAAATACACTGATATTATACAATACAGAACAATACATTTTTATGCATTCTAAACATTTTCTGTGTCATCTGCTGGCCTTTACATTTACTCTGTGACTTCTGCAAACCCCCCCCATTCATATTTAATTTCTCATGCTGATCTATAATATATTGAAACAACAATGGGGAAAGTTGTAATGTGAAAGGGATAACTATAATTGGGTTTTGAAAATAATCCTGTGTTTTATTTTGTGCATTTAAAAACTTTCTTCTGAGGAGGGATGCATAGATTTCAGCATACTGAAGGGTTCTAAAACATGAAAAAAAAAAAACTTAAGAACCCTTGGTATAAAGGGAACACCTGTTAGGTGATTGGTCCCAATTACAAAGTGGGAATTACAAAGTGACACCTTTGGACCACTTCAGCCCAGAGAACACTACTTTTTCTGATTGCTGCAAACTCAGAATCACAGGATCATAGAATTTGAAAACAGGAAGAAACCTTCTATCAGAGGTTATCTAGCCTAATCCATACATGAAATCCATACATCGCACTGGACATTTCCAAGAAATGATTATCTATAACCAACTTCTGCTTGAAAATCTCTAATGAGGGGGAGAACCTTGTTCTCTCCTCACCTCACCTTCTCCTCCCTAGACAGCTGAATACCCTGTTGCACAGCTCAAATTGTTAGGAACTTCTTCCTGATATCAAAAGTAACTTGGCCTCTTTATAACTCCCTCCTATCACTCCTGGTTTCACTTTCTGGGGCCAAACAGAAGAAATCTAATCCCTCCTTCACATAACTGTCCTTCAAATACTTAAAGACAACTGCCATGTCCCATCCTCCCTCTTCAGGCTAAACACGCCCAGTTCCTTAAACAGATTGTCATATGACATGAACTCAAGGCCCTACAGTATACTAGTTGCCTTCCTCAGGACTCTCTTCAGCTTTTACTCCATCTAAACATTTAATTGCTAGCATACCAGATATCCAGCGCCTTCTCTCTGAAAGGCATGCCAGGGTATTATGCAATATATATTTTCCACATACATGTATAAGAATGACCTTATTTTATGCTATAATTGTATTTCTAAAAGTTGCATATCATCAATATTTAACATGAATAGCATTTTGTATATTTTCAATAAGTCACCAAATATATAATATATTTTCATATAGATATATGTATGCATATGTATAGGCACATATACACATAAACACATACACAGTTTTCTTTCACCTCTGAAATCCTGCAATTTTCTCTCTCTCTCTCTCTCTCTCTCTCTCTCTCTCTCTCTCTCTCTCTCTTTTTCTCTTCCTTTGTCTCTCTATGCAGGGAATGCTAAAAGTCTTATCATTTTTTTTGTTGTTGTTCAAGATAATTTTTATTTTTCCAGTTTCACCAAAACTGTAATCATGATCATAGACCTAGAAACAATATCAGAAAGTCATTTATTCTAATCCTCTTTTTTTCTTAAAGCTTTTTATTTGTACAACATATGTATGGGTAGTTCCCCAGCGTTGATCTTTACAAAGCTTTCCATTACAAATTTTACCCCCAGTCCCCTCCCCTCCCCTAGATGACAGGAAGTCCACTACATGTTAATAATGTTGAAATACTTGACAAGTTATGCAAGAAAAATCCTATCTACAAGAAAAAAAAAGAAAATCAGAGAAAGGAAACACAATGCAAGCAAACATCAATAGAGAGCATGAAATGTTATGTTGTGGTCCATATTTCATATCCCTCTCTCTGGGTGTATATGGTTTTCTTCAGTGAACAATTGGAACTGGTTTGAGATAATTCTTTGTTGCAGAGAGCCATGTCCATCAGAATTGATCATCATGTAATACTGTTGTTGCTGTGTATGATGATCTCCTGGTTCTCCTCGTTTCACTCAGCATCAGTTCATGCAAGTCTCTCCAGGCCTCTCTGAAATCGTCCTGCTGGTTGTTTCTTACAGAGCAATAATATTCCATAACATTAATATACCATAATTTATTCAGCCACTCTCCAATTGATGGGCATCCCTTCAGTTTCCAGTTTCTAGCCACTACAAAAAGCGCTGCCACAAACATTCTTGCACATGTGGGGCCCTTTCCCTCCTCTAAGATCTCTTTGGGATATAGGCCCAATAGAAACACTGCTGGGTCAAAGGGTATGCACAGTTTGATAACTTTTTGAGCGTAGCTCCAAATTGCTCTCCAGAATGGTTGGATCCGTTCACAGTTCCACCAACAATGTATCAGTGTCCCAGTTTTCCCACATCCCCTCCAACCTTCATCATTATCTTTTCCTGTCATTTTGGCCAATCTGACAGGTGTGTAGTGGTACCTCAGAGTTGTCTTAATTTGCATTTCTCTGATCAATAGTGATTTGGAGCAACTTTTCATATGACTAGA
>JAJPUD010014281.1:0-25120 GCA_023553655.1 Myrmecobius fasciatus
TTTTTTTTTTTTTAGTGTTTTGCTTCATGATCTCAGTAACTTAATTCCCTAAATTAGTATTCTATAAGGTGGTAGAATTTTTAAGGTAATCAGTATGAGGTCTTTGAAGCATGATTTGTGCTTCTTCAGAAAAAGGATTCTGAAAACCTCTAAAAATTGATGCAAAATAGTTCTGTTATTCAAACACTTGGTCCTAATTTAGTCCAATCTAAAGAAGTCCAAAGTGTAGCAGAGTGATTAATTATAGTGCACTGGACCTGGCTTTGCATTTTACTTCCAATAATTACTAGATATATGATTCTGGGCAAATCACTTCACCTTTCTCATTCTTGGTCTTCACATCTATAAATTAAGGAAATGATATTTGCTTTATCTATCTCAAGAATTATTATGAGGAAAGTGATCTACAGACTTTAAGTTTAATTTATAGGTAATATATAAACATATATAATTTATATATGAAATATATTTGTTTATATAATTTATATATGTGTATATATAGGTATTTGTGTGTGCATAGAGAGAGGAAGAGAAAGAGAAGTAATGGTGGTGAAAGGAGGAAGAGGAGGAGGAGGAAGAGAAGGAGAAAGAAAAAGAGGAGAAGGAGGAACAGCAGAAGCAGCAGCATTACCTGGTTCTGGTTTGTGTTTTATCTGTAAGTGTCCCAGGAAGGTGAATTCTGGCATTCTTTAGCTGAAACACTAAATCCCTTCTTAATTTATTCTTGTCAATCTACAATCACTACTGTAGCTGGAAAATAGAAATACCTTTTATCTCTGTGTCTCTGTCTCTTTCCTTCTATTTCTCTGTCTCCCTCTATTTCTCTGTCTCTGTCTATCTCTGTCTTTATCTCTATATGTGTGTGTCTCTCTCTCCCTCTGTCTGTCTCTCTGTATGTCTGTCTTTCTCTTTTTCTGTCTCTGTCACTCTGTGTCAGTCTCTCCTTCTATCTCTTTCCGTATATCTTTCTCTCTATCTGTATCTATTTCTCTCCATCTCTGTCTCTATCGCTGTCTCTGTTTCTATGTCTGTCTCTCTGTATCTATCCCTCTCTGTCTTTGTCTCTCTCCCTCTGCCTCTGTCTCTCTGTGTGTCTTTCTCTCTCTTTTTCTCTGTATTTGTCTCTCCCTCTGTCTCTCTGTGTATCTTTGTCTTTCTATTTCTATCTCTGTCTCTATCTCTATCTCTCACCCTCTGTCTCTCTGTGTCTCTGTGTTTGCATGTGTGTGTTTCTGTTTCTCTCTCTGTCTCTTCTCTCATCTCTCTCTTTCTGTCTCTATCTCTCTCCCTCTGTGTGTATCTGTCTTTCTCTTTCTCTCTGTCTTTCTGTGTTGGTCTCTCTCTCTCTCTGTCTGTCTTTGTCTTTCTATCTCTATATATTTCTCTCTATCTCTGTCTCTGTCTCTATCTCTCATCCTCTGTCTCTGTCTATCTCTATCTCTATTTCTGTCTGTCTCTGTCTCTGTCTATCTCCCTCTGCCTCTGTCTCTCTATGTCTCTGTGTATTTGTCTCTCTCTTTTTCTCTATCTCTCTATGTCAGTCTCTCCCTCTGTCTCTCTCTGTCTTTGTCTTTCTATCTCTCACCCTGTCTCTGTCTCTGTCTCTGTCTCTCTCATCCCTTCCTGTTTATGCTGCAATTCATCTCTCCCTTAAAGAGGTATGCTTCATGGCTTTGTGACATGCCCATATATCACATACCCAGGTTTTATGTGTTTTATAATGCAGTCAATACTGTGATTTATCTTTCTCCCTATGTTGTGACAGTCCTCAATACTATATCTTGGTATTCATCTAAGTGTTCAATAAATTCTGAAATGGATCTTGTAGCTACTGGCTCTGGCCTAAGTTGGGCTCAGATTTCACCTTGAGCAGCTGAAAGGATTTCTGGGAGGAAAGTTCCTCAATGAGATCATAGTTCCTAAGGCCCCTTCACTTCTAAAATGCTATGGCCTCTGACCTTGTGACACTGAATCATTGCTACTTAGCTTTTGTTGTAGCCTGGGCTTGAAACCTTCGGCAGTTTATAGTATCAGAGCATCAGATGTTCTTCAGGAACAAAAATGGCTTAGGAAAATACCAATGCAGAAATATAGGAAAAACATCCCAGAAAACTTAACCCTCAGAGTTTCATTGTTCTGCCATTAAAAAATCATCTGTCTCTCTTATTCTCCCTCCTTTCAATTCACATAATCCACTCATCTGAGTACAGTAATAAACAATCCAAAAATCAGTCTCAAGCCCAAACTTATGCTTATCTTTATTTTTTCTTATATTCAAGCCTCAAAGTGGGAAAGAAGCTGGTGCCCTCCTAAGGGGCATAAGCACCAGCTCCTGTTGAGTGATTTGTTAGGAATAATAGGGTTTGAAAATGGTGGATTAGAGCATTTCAGAGGAGCTCTTCCCAACATTATCCTCCAAACAACTTTAAAATAACACCTCAAATCAAATTTTGGAGTGGCAAAAATAGCAAAAGGTCAGGATGAGACATTTTCCAGCCTAAGAAAACTTAGGAAGTTGGCAGAAGTTTGTGACATTGGGGTGGAAGCCACACATGAAGCAACAGCAGAACCAGGAAATCTTAGCCCAGAGATGGGAAGGAGTTAGACAACTGGTCAGAAAGAACTTACAAGAGACCCTGTGCTGGTACTGAGTACACATGGAGCTGATTGGCGACTATTGTCCATAGATAGTCTGGGTTGCAGTTCCAGGGCAGAGAGGAGTTCTGGGAGTCAGTCACAAGGGAGCAGTGTCCCTGGTTGCTGTTCCAAGGCAAGGAGAGTGCTAGTGCTTATGGCTAGACGGACTAGGGGCCCTTCCTGGGTTAAAACCATTCTTTAAATCAGGAGAGCAATGACCAGACTTCTCCTAGGATCACACCTCATTGAAAGTACCAAGACCCCCAAAACTAACTCTGAAAACAGCATCATGAAAAAGCCTGAACCTTGAGACAATGCCTCCCTACCCCCAGGTGAGCAGAACCCAACTTTATTTTTTTGCATTTTAATAACTTTTTTATTTTACCAAATACATACAAAGATAGCTTTCAATATTTATCTTTGCAAAACCTTGTGTTATAATCTTTTCTTGCCCCCTTCCCATCTCTCTCATCCTATAGATAGTAAGCAATCCAATATAGGTTAAACATATGCAATTCTTCTTAACATTATTCGTCATGCTGCACAAGAAAAATTAGATCAAAAAGTGAAAGAAAAAAAAGACAAGAGGGAAAAAAAAGTCAAATAACAACAACAAGAAGAACAAATAAGGTGGAAATACTATCCTTTGATCCATATTCATTCTCCATTGTTCTCTTTCTGGATGCAGATGGCTCTTTCCAAAACAAGTTTATTGGAATTGCCTTGAATCACCTCATTGCTAGGAAGAGCCAAGTCCATCCCAGTTGGTCATCACATAATCTTATTGTTGCTGTGTACAGTGTTCTCTTATCTCTACTCATTTCACTTAGTTTCAGTTCTCATAAATCTTTCCAGGCTTCAGAAACCAACTTTAATATAAAATTCAAAGTAAAGAAATAGGCTAGAAAAATAAGCAAACAACAACAAAAGAATTCAACCATAAAAAAACAACTACAGGGTTTAGGAAGACCAAAACATAAACTCAGAAGAAAACAATATGAAAACAGTTACAAACAAAGCCTAGAAGAAAAATGTTAATTGGACTTAAGCTCAACAAGAGTCCTGGACTGTTAAAAAAAAAGAGAGATGATGGATAGAATTTAAAATGAGGAAAGAAATGAGAATAATGCAAGAAACTTATGAAATGAGAATTAACAGCTTGGTAAAAAAAAAAGGCATAAAAAAACTGAAGGAGGTAACAACTTAAAAAACAGAATTGGCCAAATGGGGAAAAAACCAAACAAAACACAAAAAAGCTCACTAAAGAAAATAATTCCACATTAATTTTGTTTGTACAAAACTTTTTAACTTAATATAATCAAAATTATCTATCTGGTGTTCAATTAAGAGTTCCAGTTCTTCTTTGGACACAAATTCCTTCTCCACAGGTCTGAGAGATAAACTATCCTATGTTCCTCTAATTTGCTTATAATATCACTCTTTATATCTAAATTATGAACCCATTTAGATCTTATCTTGGTATGTGGTGTTAGGTGTGGGTCAAGCCCTAATTTCTTCCATACCAGTTTCCAAATTTCCCAGCAATTTTTGTCAAAGAGTGAGCACTTATTCCAAAATCTGGGGTCTTTGGGTTTATCAAACACTAGACTGCTATAGTTATTGCCTAGTAAGAAAATAATTCCAGAGCAACTAGGTGGTTTAGTGGATAGAGCAACAGCCCTGAAGTCAGGAGGACCTGAGTTCAAATCTGCTTTCAGACACTTAACACTTCTTAGCTGTGTGACCCTGGACAAGTCACTTAACCCCAATTGCCTCAGAAGAAAAAAAAGAAAAGAAAAAAATTCCTTAAAAAATAGAATTAGGCAAATGGAAGCTAATGACTTCATCAGACATCAGGAACAATAAAACTAATTGAAACATGAAAAACAAATAGAAGAAAATGTGAAATGTCCCATCAGAAAAACAACTGACCTGAAAATAGATCAAAGACAAATAATTTAAGAATTATTGGACTACTGGAAAGACCTTAGACATCACATTTAAAAAAAAATTATCAGGAAAATTGCGCTATTTAGATCCAGAGGGTAAAATAGAAATTGAAAGAATTCACAAATCATCTTCTAAGAAAGATCTCAAAATGAATATTACCTAGATATATTACAGCCAAATTCCAGTGTTCCTAGATCAGAAAGAAAATACTTCAAGCAGCTAAAAAGAAACAATTTAAATATTGTAGAACACAGTCAGAATCACACAAGATTTAGTGACTTTCATTTTTTTTTAAAGTAGAGATCTTATAATATGATATCCTGAAAGCAAAGGGGCTAGGATTACAACCAAAAAAAAACTAATCCAGAAAAACTGAGTGTGATCACTAAGATGAGAGGGGGGAGAGAAGGGGAATGGATATTTTAAAATAAAGGACTTTCAATTCTTCCTTTTAAAAAGATCAGAGTTGAAGAGAAAATTTGACATTCAAACACAGAACTCAAGCATAAAAAGACAAACATGAAAGAGTAATCATAAGAGTCTCAATAAAGTCAAACTGTTTCCATTCTTACATGAAAAAATAATAATGTAATACTTGAGAACTTTATTATTATTAGGGCAGTTTATAAAAGAAGTTTACATAGAGAGCATGGCGTGAATTGATTATGTTGGAATGATTTAAAAAAAATTATAGGTAAGAAAGAGGGATTCCCTGGGAAGAGATGGAATGGAGAAATAGAACTGGGAAAATTTTCTTTCATCAAAGAAGAGCTATGCAAGAAAGAACTTTTGCAATGGAGTGAAATGCTTGAAACTCAATTAGTTAAAAGAAGGAAGAATATAAATACACATTCCAATGTGTATAGAATTGCAATTCCTTAGGGAAATAGGAAGAGAAGAATATAATAGATATGAATTGAGAGATGATAAAAGGGAGGGCGAATTAAGGGAGGCAGTGACTAGGAGCAAAATAAATTTTTGAGGAGAGACAGATTAGAAAAAAAGAGAGAGAAAAAGTAACAAATGAAAATAGGAAAATCATGGTTAGTAATCATAGCTGTGAATGGGAATGGGATGAGCTTACTCATAAAATGGAAGTATTTAGCAGAATGGATTAGAAATCAGAATCCAATAATATGTTGTTTACAAGAGACACTACTGAAACAGAAAGACAACACAGAGTTAAAATAAAGGGCTGGAGCAAAATCCAATATGCTTTAGCTGAAGTTAAAAAAAAAAGGCAGAGGTAACAATCATGATCTCAAACAAAGCAAAAGTAAAAACAGACATAATAAAAGAGATAATCAGGGAAACTACATTTTGATAAAAGATACCACGTATAAAGTAATATCCAAAAAATTTACAGCAAGTTTCTCTGATAAAGGCCTCATTTCTCAAATAAATACTATGTATAGAATTGAATCAAATGCATAGAAACAAGAGCCATTCCCCAGTTGATAAATTGTCAAAGGCTATAAATACAGTTTTCTACAGTTATATGGAAAAAAAAATGCTCTAGATCACTTGTTCATCCTCCATTTTCAAAGATCATCACAGCATATGAACTGAATTTAAATGAGGCAGAGTTGCACAAAGTTGCCAACTTTATCCTCTCTTTCAGAATCATTGAAGTCCCATAACAAGACCAAAGTCAAGCTCACTGACAATGGCCTGGATGCAGTGGATGTCTGTGGTATCTTCAGTGTCTGACCACATTCTAAGCATTCCATAGTGACTGCTTCAGTTGTCTTCAAATTTGCTCATTCCGACTTACATGAATTGAAGATAAGTGAAGTGAGTAGAAAAGAGAGCATTATACGCAACAACAAAATTATGCAATGATCAATTCTGCTGAATATAACTCTTTTCAATGTGGCTTGAGGTGATTTAGACCAATTCCAATGCAGATTTCAACCACATCCAGAGAAAAGATTGTGGGGATTGAGTGTGGATCACAACATAGTATTTTCACCTTTTTTGTTGTTTGCTTTTTGTTTTCTTTCTCATTTTTTTTTACTTTTTGATCTGATTTTTCTTGGGCAGCATGATAATTATGGAAATATTTATAGAAGAATTACACATGCTTAATTATATTAATTATATATATTAATAATTATATTGGATTATTTGCTGTCTAAGGGAGGGGATGGGAGAAAGAGAGGGAGAAAAAATTTTGGAACACAAGGTTTTGCAAGGATGAATGCTGAAAACTATCTATGCTTATGTTTTGAAAATAAAAAGCTTAAAAAAAGGCCTACATGCACAAAAATAAATATTTATATCAGCTCTTTTTGTGGTGCAAAGAATTGGAAATCGAGGGGATGTTTATCAATTGAGGAATGATTGAACAAGTTATAGCACATCATTGTGATGGAATACTATTGTGCTGTAAGAAATGATGAAGGGATGGTTTCAGAAAAACATAAGATTTATATGAACTGATGCAAGTAAAGTGAGAAAAACCAGAAGATCATTGTGCATAATAACAGCAATTCTATGCTGATGATCAACTCTGAAAGGCTTAACTGCTCTGATCAATACAATAATCCAAGACAGTTCCAAAAGACTCATTATGAAAAACTATTAACTACTTTCAATGAGAGAACTGATGAACTCATTGCAAAATGAAGTATAAATTTTTCACTTTTATCTTGCTTTTTCTAAAAAAATGGGCTAATATGGAAATGTTTTGCATATTTCACACCTAAAATTGATATGTTACTTACCTTCTCTGTGGATATTGGAGGAAGTAGGAGGAAAGGAGAAAATTTGGAACTCAAAATTTAAAAAGGAAAGAATGTTAAAAATTTAATTTTTAAAAAAATAAGTGTTCTTTTAATTGTACAAACCCATAGTGGATGACATCATTTTGGGACTTCATTACACAAGGATGCTAGAGTTAAACCAAAGATAAATGGCTTCTCAATTGGTGACATGTCATAGCTATACCCCATAGGAATGACTGACTTCCAAGTCAGAGACTCACCTCATTCAGCTGGAGGACAAGAAAAGAGAGAACAGATTAATCAAGGCATTCAGTTTATAAACCCAAACCTACAACCCCAAAGGCCAAATTGATACAATTCTCAAGTTATGAGATTGGAATATATACTCTCTAAAATCCCTTGTAGTATTAACAGACTCTGATTCTATTGCCTATCCTTAAGGGAATAACTAACCAAAGACCACTGGTGAAGAGCCCCTCGAAATGAGAGACTCAGATGAAACTAGATCTACATGGGGCTAAAGATGAAGGATGGATAAAGTAGACCTGAAAGTAGAAAACATTAGGGTCGGAGAAGATTCAATCTGCTTCAAGAGAAGCTCTACATTTCACTTCTTCAGAGAACTATGCCATAAACTTGGTCATAGAATTTGCTAGTTAAAGGTACATTTCTAGCCTTTTAACCTGGGCTGTAGCCCAAAAAAGAATTCCTATTACCGAATACTCAATACAGTGGTCACCCACCCTCTGTTTGAACACTTCAAAACAGCAGATGACATTTATTTTTGGGTTTGTCATATTAGGGATTCCTTTGTGTGTAAGATGGGGTAGATGGTCAATGAAATCTTTTTCAATTCTATGATTCTATGAAAATTTACTAAATATTTTCACAAAGAGGCAAAATTTCAGGGTGCCACATGGAATAGGCCTTTTATACTTGATTCTAAAGGGACTAACTAGGAGCAATGGTGGAAGAAAAAGAGAAGGAAACTTTGATTTGATATTTTTGGAGTTTTTAAAAAAATAATTGTTATACAAAAGTGGAATATTGATGGAGAAGAGGGAAAAGAGGGATAAGAAAAAAGAAATGGGATAATAAATAGGCTATACAATATTCCAAAAGAGAATTAAAGACCCTTTGGGATGGTGAAACCAATGTATTTCTGATCCCACATTGAATATCACCCAGTTAGGTTAATCCAAATATTTCCACCTACCCTGAAAAGAAAGACGCCAATGGGGAGATGAGGCATTTGGTTCCGGTGAGGGCTTTTAGATTTTTGCATAAGTGAAACCAAGACATTGCAGGGGTTTGAGGACTTTTTGCCTTCATCAGCACTTAGGACAGTAAGTTGAAATTGTGGGTTCATCCAAAATGTTTCTGAGGAGAGAGGGGTTAAACCCATCAGAGATTTACTAATAAAGAAAATATCCTGGATTTCCCTAGAATCCTGGAACTTGGGAATCTCCCTATGTGAAGGGATCTCAAAGGACATCTAGTCCAGTTTAAGACACTAACAAAAAAATGACCTGAGGCCCTACTCTCCTGATTAGTGACTACCTCATACAGAGAAGCATTTTAGGAAAGCTATAACCATAATGCACTTCTTTCTATACCTCCTCCATAGCTTCCTTACCAATTCCTTTACCTCCTGTCATCTATCTTTTTCTCCTTTTTTCCTCCTTTCCCCATCTCCAGTTCTGGAACCACAAACTATGATCAAAATACTCTGCCACTGTTCTTTCCTAAATTGTGTCTACCTGAGGATCGCACAAGCCATCCCTGCTAATTTCCAGACCAAAGTTCTTTTCCCTGGTCACCAATTTCCAATGTGTGTAGTTTCCTCCATTGAAATATAAACTTCTACATTGGACTTTTCCTGATTTCCTCAAATGCCCTCTATCCCACAGTGCCTTTGTATTTAACTACCTCATATTCATTTGTTCTTCTTTTCCTTATATGCCATATATACTTACATATGTGTTATAGGTCTTCTAGTGAAACCTGTGGAACCCTTCTCATAATATAACTTTAAATGCACAAAACAGAATATGTAAGATTACAATGGAAATCAATAATACTGATTTAGACTTCAGTCACTGAGTAAGAAAGTTGGAGGGGGAGGGAAGACAGATTAAATTGGACATTTGCCTCTCCATTGAATGTCTATGCTGGGTTATATTCTGAACCAAGGGATGAAAGAAGGGATATCTCTGATCATTCATCTCAAGAATTTTTTTTTTTGTTTGGAGGAATACTCACAACATAGGGCATTTGATGCTGGAAGTCCATTGGCGAGTACTGTTGTATGCATTACACATTACAAGAAAAAGCACATTTGTTGAGGATTAGTAGAGTCCTCAGTTCTTACCTCTGGCCCAACCTGTGGAATGACTCACCTGTGTGACGCCTTAGCCGGCCACCAGCTGTGCTGCCCTTCACCCATCTCCCAGTACTCAGAGAACACATCCATTTCTTTCCCACTTCCTGACTCATGAGGTCTGGTGTCAGCTGACAGATGACCAGAGACACAAAATGGAATTTAAAGTCATGGAGGGACATCCTGAGAAATAGACACAAAGCCCAATCTGTGGTGAGATAAGACATCAAGACATGCTGGAGAAAGCTAGACTATAGTTTAAACTACAGAACCTGACTTGACATAATGAAAAGACTACTGGACGTGGAGATGTAGAGTCAAAAAATCAGTTTCATCTCTGCTACTCACTACTTATAAGCAATATAAGCAAATTATATAGTTTTTTGGTATCTTTGTGTGAAAAATACATATAATATTTGTACAATATAACCCTGAGTGATTGTGAGCATAAACGTACCTAGGGTGGGGCAATGAGGGTGCTATCCCAAAGAACTAAATTTTAGAAGGTACTAACAGCACTGACACACCTATAATGTAAGAATGGCTGAACATAATAAAAAGCATTTGTTGAAATGGAAAACTACAATAGCCTTGTTATATCATAGAGAACAACATCCAGAGTCTCTTCTTTCTATCCTCTTCAATTGAATTTGTCTTACAAAGTTGATTTGAAAGTGTATTTCATGATCTTTATCCAGAACACATTTCAAAGATAACCTGAACCATTTATTAATAGTTATGGTTCTGGTTGTGGGTTGAATGGGATGGTAGAAGTAGAAAAGGATTTTGTAACCCTAAATCCTTGTGTACTCATTTTTTGGGGGGGAGAGTTGAACCCGTAGTGTCATTTATATATCATCAACAACAATAGCATTTATATAACAATTTCAAAATTTACAAAATACAATTATCTTATTTTAATTTTTTATCATCTCGACAACCCTGGATGCTATTATTATCTCCATTTTACAGATGAAAAAACTAAAGTAGAGAAAAGGTAAGTGTCTGGACTTTTTATTATACCCAGTGTCATGTGGTTAGTAAGTGTCTGAGGCTTGATTTCAGCTCCAGTCTTGTTGAGTTCAGGTCCAGAGCTTTTATTTAGGGAATTCCCAGTGAAGAAAATCCCTCTCACCAATGAAGATAAGAGATTAAGTGCTCTAGCCAATATACATACAATCTTTTCCCCCCCAAACTGTAACCTTCATTGAACTTCCTCATGCACAGAGATTTTTGGGGATTGCAAGGTAAAATCTAAGTGAATCTAGAGTGAGATTTCATCATCAGTCAGAATCAAGGCCCTTTGAGTTAAATTAGCTATTTAATATATGTGGATTGTTCCTATGCAATACATCTCTCCTTCCCCTGTAAGTGACCTTGAAAGGAGATAAAGATTTTGCAATTTATCAACCAAAGAATATTTATGGGCATCTATTCTGTACTAGACCCCCCCAGGCTAAATGCCATGTGGAATACAAAGAAGTGCATAATTTGCTTTCCATAAAGTTCCCATGGATTGGTAGAAACAACTTTTCTCTCTATGAAAAAAATTACAGGAAAAATAATGATATTAAGAGTAATACCTCGCATTCATGTAACTCTTTAAGATTTTCAAAGTGTTTTACATATCTTAATTCATTTGGCCATCCTAACAACTCTGGTATGCTTGTTTTAATATTGGTGCTAATATTAGACTCTTTTTTCTTATTCTTTTATGAAACTATCTCATTTGGTGGTCTCATAATTCCTAGGGATTCAATCACCTCTTCAAATGATTCTCACATCTAATCCTAATCTCTCCTGAGTTCTAGCATCCCATCATCAATTATCTTTTTGAATATTCCTAAACAGAGCTCATTATCTTTCTCTTTTCCCAACTATTTTGTTACTGTGGATGCTACTATCATCCAGCCAGTTACCCAGGTTTGCAACCACTGTGTCATCCTTGATTCCCAGCTTACATTCACCACATGTCCAATCTGTGGTCCATCTGGTCATCTCTCCATTCACAGCATCTTTCCTATATGTCTCCTCCCTATTTACATGGTTGCACCTTTTGCAATAGCCTGGAAGTAATGCAAACCATTGTATTTACTGAGCAGGGACATTGCGCAGTCAGACCTATGCTTTAGGAACATTGCTTTAATAGCTGAATGGAGGATGGGTTGGAATAAGGAGACACTTGAAGCAGGGAGGCTATTGAAACAGGTGCAATAAAATGTTGAGAACCTGAGTTAGAAAGATCTGTTCCTTACCCACTACCCTCCATGTTTCCTTGTGGCTGTCCCTCGTTCCTTGCATATTCCTGATCTTTATCTCTGCTTTCTAGTTTCCCTGGATTAAAAACACAGACTAAGTCTTGTTTCTTGTCCCCGATTGCTCGTACCTTCCCTCGGTTGCCTTTCATCTCCGTGTACTGAATATATTTTCTATGTAGAGGTAGCTGTGCATTGAGCACGGGACCCAGTGACAGGAGATCCTGAGTCAAAAGCCAGCCTTAACAGTGGCTGGCACACAGATGGGGTACATTATAGGAGATTATGTACATAATCCTCTACAGCATTGCCTTCCCCATTAGAATGATGTGAATTTCTGCAAGACAAGAACCTTTTTTTGCCTTTCTTTGTATCTTCAGGGTTTAGCTCAACACGTCTCATATTATGCACTTAATAAATGCTGGTTGACTGATTTCTTGTGACTACACAGTGAAAATGAGAGATACAAGCAGTTCTTAGCACTGCCATCAATGCCAGTGAAAGCCAACTGGAAATAAAAGGGCCTGTGGACTCAGTATAGATAGAGGCAAAGGAAGGCAGTGTAACTTTCACATGTACAAATTAATGTGTGTGTATATGTATATAACCTATAAACATATATGTAGATAAATAGATGGATGGATAGATAGATGGTTAGATGTGCATATAGGGACATATATAAGACTTCCCATATCAGCTATTGGCAAAGTTGAGGTCAGAGCTTGTTTTCCCTTCCTTCCCAGTTGTCTCTCTTAGAGCCAAAGCTTAAGTAGCACTGTTCCCACCCACCTCTCCAACAGCTTGACAAAAGGTCTTTAAAAGTCCCCTTCAATCAACTTTTTGGAAGCAAATATAATTATGGTGTAGGAGGTTGCTAAAACAAAAAACCTAGGACAGCAGCCCAACATGGGTAGAGTCTCCAGGATACAGCAAGGCTGCCAGAAAAGGAAGGAACTAAGGAATAACAAGTAACTTATCTCAAGGTGTGGTGAAGAGGCAGTTGAAAAGGGAGAAGAAAGAGAGCAGCTCCCTGTAGTTTCCTATTTGAGCTAATGATTCTTGCTCTAAATTCAGTGTTCTAGGACACTAAAGGAAAGTAAGTCCTATTAGGATTCCCTAAATTTTAGCATGTGATTTCAAAGCCCCGGTTTCCCCATAGAACTGTTTATAGGTATTAAGAAGGCAGAGTTCCATTAAGAAAATAAGAATACATGAGTTATAACAATAAGCAATAGAAAGGGCCAACAGTGAGGAGGGAAACCCAGAATCTGGGCTGGGAGAAGTCTTCTATGCTCAGTTCTCTTACCAGAACTCTCCATCCTCATCTTTCCGCAGAAGCAGAATCTTCTCCTTTGGATTCAGGAGGTCCCATTTTTTTGACCTGAAGGAGATGAAGAATGAGAGGGGAGGATTGAAGTACTATGGGTAAAAATGTTCTGTTAAAAAGCTTTTGGGAAATGGTCCATCATTCTTGAGGTGGTATGGCATAGTAGAAAGAGCTCTGAACTTGGAGTTACAAGACCCAAGTTCGAATCTAGATCCATCATTTATTTCCTGTGTGACCTTGAGGAGCATAATTTCTTAAAGCCTCAGATTCCCCATCTGTAAAATGTGGGCATTAGATTATGGGACTGCTAAGGTCACTTCTAGATTTAACTATCTGAGCATCCTGGCAGAAATGGCTAATTAATAATAATAATTTCAAATGCTTACTGTCTTATTTCATCTAAGCCTCACAACAACCTGGAAAAGGAAATACTAGAGATATTATTGTCTCTGTTTTATAGATAGAGAAACTGAGGCTCAGAAAGCTGAAGATTTGCTCAGGATCACACAGGAACTTTTGTTTTGTTTTGTTTTATTTTATTTATTTTTTATTTGCAAAACATATGTATGGGTAATTCTTCAACATTAGCCCTTACAAAGCTTTCTGTTACAAATTTTTCCTCCCTACCCCTCCCCTAGATGGCAGGATATCCACTACATGTCAATTATGTTAAAATACTTGACAAATCGAATATACTTATACATATTTCCACACTTATTGTTGTGCAAGAAAAATCGTATCTACAAGAAAGAAAAATCAGATAAAGGAAACACAATGCAAGCAAACATAAATCTAGAGCATGAAAATGTTATATTGTGGTCCATATTTCATATCCCTCTCTCTGGGTGTATATGGTCTTCTTCAGTGAACAATTGGAACTGGTTTGAGACAATTCTTTGTTGCAGAGAGCCATGTCCATCAGCATTGATCATCATGTAATACTGTTGTTTCTGTGTATGATGATCTCCTGGTTCTGCTCGTTTCACTCAGCATCAGTTCATGCAAGTCTCTCCAGGCGTCTCTGAAATCGTCCTGCTGGTCGTTTCTTATAGAACAATAATATTCCATAATGTTCATATACCATAATTTATTCAGCCACTCTCCAATTGATGGGCATCCCTTCAGTTTCCAGTTTCTAGCCACTACAAAAAGGGCTGCCACAAACATTCTTGCACATGTGGGGCCCTTTCCTTTCTTTTTGATTTCTTTGGGGATCACACAGAAACTTAATGCTGGAGGTAGAAAAGCAAGATCTCTACTCATTCTAAATCCTTTCTATAGGACTAACTTGCTTCTCTTCCTTTTTGCCATGTAGACCCAATTCTTTCTCACAGAGGTAAATTGGCATTTTACAGTGCAGCACATGTATAACTAGGAGCCGATTGCATAGAGTACCAGACTTGGAATTGGGAAGACCTGAGTTCTAAGCTTGGCTCAGCCACTTAGTTATGTGATCCCAGACAAAAGACTTCATCCCTCTGAGCCTTCATTTTTTCTTCTATAGAATGGGAATAATATTAGTTTGTCAAGAGCTTTTCAAATCTTAAAGCATCATATAAATATAATATCTAGCATTTAGATAAGTGCTTTAAGATTTGCACAGTGCTTTGAATATATCATCTCATTTTATCCTCCCAACAATAATGGGAGATAGAAGCTATTATTATCCTCATAATTGAGCAAGTAAAGGCAGACAGAGGGTAAATGACTTGCCTAGAGTCACACCGCTACTAAGTTTCTGAGGATGAATTTGAACTCAGATCTTCTTGATTCCAAACCCAGTACTTTATCCATTGTGTCACCTAGCTGCTTATGAGCAATTACCATGGGCATTTCCAGAAAGGCTGAATAACCATATATGTAGAACTTTTGAAGGCATCTAATCCAACCACCTCACGTTTATAGAAAAAGAAACTAAGGGTCAGAGAGTTTTGCCCAACATCACAGGACTGACAGAGTTGAGGCTTGAGTCCACTCAGAATAACACATTTGTTAGAAATATTAAAGATAAGAAACAACCAGCAGGACAATTTCAGAGAGGCCTGGAGAGACTTGCATGAACTGATGCTAAGTGAAATGGGCAGAACCAGGAGATCATTATACTCAGCAATAACAAGACTATATGATGATCAATTCTGATGGACATGGCTCTCTGCAACAAAGTAATGTCTTAAACCAGTTCTAATTGTTCAGTGAAGAAAGTCATATTCACCCAGGGAGAGGGATATGAATGTGGACCACAACATAACATTTTCATGCTCTCTATTGATGTTTGCTTGCATTGTGTTTCCTTTCTCAGATTTTTTTTCTTGTAGATATGATTTTTCTTGCACAACAATGATAAGTGTGGAAATATGTATACATATATTCGATTTGTCAAGTATTTTATCATAATTAACATGTAGTGGATATACTGCCATCTGGGGAAGGGGTGGGGATTAGGGGGGAAAAATTTGTAACAGAAAGCTTTGTAAGCGTCATTGTTGAAGAATTACCCATACATATGTTTTGCAAATAAAAAGCTTTAATAAAAAAAGGGGAAAAAAAGAAATATTAAAGAGATTTATTTTCTGATAGGGGTTGGACTGGATTGTCTGTAAAGTCCTTGCAACTCTAAGATTCTGGGAGTCTGACCTCCAGAATGAAAAAGTCAAATGTTCTAGAACTGGACAGTTAAACTCTTCTCTCTTCAGTTATCTTTTAGTCAGGAAATCCTGTTCAGGGAAAAGGAAATGAGTGACAAGGTTTCATTGTCCTGGGAAAGGCATATGTGTCTGTGCCAATACGCACATGGGCATAATGCACATGAATATATATATATATATATATATATATATATATACACACACACACCAATCATATACCCACATGTATATATAAATGCGCACTGTAAACCATACAGCAATGCATATATATGTATATATGCATGCATATACTTAGGCTTATGACTATACATATATTATGCAACACACATTATACATATATATACACACATACACACATATACCTATACATATATACATATGCATATGTATATACAAATCCATATAGACATATACAAATGCATGTGCATATACTTGACATATACATATATGCACATGTATACAGGTAAAAATTTTATTTCACTTAGCAAGTGATCCAATAAAGAAGGCCCTGGATCACCTAATTCTGTCATTCTCCTTCCTGCAGAAACAAACTTCAGGGACCAGCCCTCAGTAGCAGGAATTATATTATAGAAATGTAACTTAACCCAAATTCTTCCAACTCAGCATTGTTCAGGCCACTAAGGCCTTAGGGGATCATTTCTTAGTCTAGATGCTTTGTTTTTGTGCCAAGGTATGTGGTTCCATTTTCTGACTTTTGCCCGTGAATGGTAGCATTCTCTAAATTCCCTTCATTCCCATAATCACCTGTGACTCTGTTTCTTCTGTAATTGCATGAAGCTCACCTGTCACTCCAGTCTCCTTTCCATTCAACCTTTCCCCAAGGATTTCTCAGCCTTACTAGATATTCAGGTCTATTATGGCAAGTCACCTGTATAAAACAAGGGATAGATGAGTTAATATATTCATTTATGTAGCACTTGCAAGTTTATAAAGCATTTCTCCATTTATTAAAAATATTTTCCACAGAAGGACCTGAGTTCAAATCTGACCTCAGACACTTAACACTTCCTAGCTGTGTGACCCTGGGCAAGTCATTTAACCTTAATTGCCTTAGCAAAAAAAAAAAAAATTCTCCATTATTAAATATTCTCCATTTAATTTGTACAAATTTGAACAAATAAATTGTGAAGTAGGAAGAAAGAAAGTAGAATGCTGGTATCATGTATTTAGCCAGAAGAAAACTTTGAGCCTAACTGGAACACTCCCTCATTTTAGAGATGAGAAAACTAAAGCCCAAACTTGCTCAAGGTCACACAGATAATTAGTGACAGATTTGGAATTTAAGCCCAAGTCCTCTTTCTCCACATCTATCCTTCCCTCTCCCACTATTAGAACAGAGGATCTAATATCATTTTCATTCTCATTCAAAATGAGGAAATGGAGGCTCATATAGGTTATAAGATTTGCCTAAGGTCCAAAATAGATGATCTGTGACTTCTAATTCTAAGTTCTGCATTGTTCCCTTCCAACTTCAATTATTTATGACTTTGTGATTCTTTCTACACTAATAATAACTAGCATTTATGTATCATTTTAAGGTTCTCAAAATGCTTTACAAATGCTTTATCTCTACCAGACCATGGAAAATTGATGCTATTATTATCCTCATTATACAGATAGGAAAAAAACAGAGGCAGATAATAAATGATTTCCCCTGTTATAGAACTATCAACTATCCAAATCAGGACTTGAACTCAGATCTTCCTGACTTCAGATCTCATATGCCATCAAGCGCTCCTTAGCTGACCATATTGTTTCTCTGCCAGAGTAGGAGAGCTGGTAATATTGCCACCCCCATTCTCTCTAATAAGCTCAAAAATTCTCTAATATGGTTGGAAATAAGCTGGGTCTGACAGTCACCCTATGGTACAGTAAAAGAAAAGTTTTATATCAGCAGGGAGCTCTAGGTACCTGGCTATACTTGTTATAGAAACCAAAATTCGACTGAAGGGTTGGTTGATATAGTACATGACTGATGGGAAAGAAATGCAATAGAATGGAGAATAAAAGGAAAGCTAATAGGAGGATAAGTTCTAGAAGGGAAACTATTTTTGAAAGATAGCAACTTAGTACAAAGGAGTTTTAGTAGTGGAAGGTTTGTTTAAGATGTTAGGGATAAGACAGGAGACATCAGAACTTTAGGGATACTGGAAGACTTTGGAACTATGGGATATCAAATGATAATAAATTTGAAAAAAAGATACTGATTTTGGAAGTGTGGTTAGGAACAGGATAAGGAGAAAGAGGTAAAGTGGAATATGGCAATGTAGGCTTTTCCTTAAGAGAAAGGTACCCAGATTAGTAAAGTTAATTGGCTTGCTGTCAACAAGCTCTATCTTGATGCATGACTGGAGAAGACTGGAATATTACATTTAGAAGTAACTCTTTAGGCTGTCATTATCTCCAAAAAGCATCATGAAGGCACTGAGAATAATAGCATTTTCACCCACAATGCTCTCTGTCTAGAGCAGAAAGACTTTCTTGTCTCAAAATAAAAGAAAGTAGAAAGAAAGAAATGGTCTGTCATGGAAACCATGAAAGCTCTGCCAATTCCCTTACATAACTTTTTGAGAAAATCTATCTAAATTAACAAAGAGACTTCCATTCGGTGGAACTGATTCTTTGAGTTAAACCCATAGGTGGGAAAGAGGGAAAAGGCCAATATAAGATTTTTCTACCTTTCTGATTCCAGTGAGAGTATATGCATGACTATCCACCAGTCCATTATTCAGAATCCTTTCCTTCTGCAAAGACAAAAAAAATTAGTCAGTTTTCAGGTATAGGACATGTACAGGGAATGAGTCAACAAGTTGGGCTGCAGTGAGTTTGTGTCTTGTATTTACTTATTTATGTACATATTGTTTTCCCTATTAGAATATAAGCTCCCTGAGGGCAGGAACTATTTTTACTTTTTTGTCTGTCTCCAGTATTGGCACATAGTAGACCCCTAGTGGATTCTTAAGAGATGGAGTTAAGATTAAATAAGCCTAGGGAATCAGGTCTAAATTGTGAAAGATCTTGAGCTTCCTATGAGCAAAATATTGTACTAAGAGCTAGGAATGCCAATTGAAAAGATTGGAAAGTAAGATGACCCCTATAATAAAGGAGCTTACATTCTAGGGAAGATAACACATATGAAAAGTGTCAGCTGCAAGACAAATGGAAAAGAGCTAAGATCCTTAATAAGAGTATTCACAGTGACACAGCAAATGCTAATGCCTTTTTTTTAGTACCATGTTTGCTCTTAAAATCATCTCAGTTTGGAGAGATCCATCCAGAAAGAGGACTCAGGGATTTAGTATTTTCATTTTTTTGTTGTTGTTTGCTTGCTTTTCTTTTCTTTCTCATTTTTTTTCTTTTTTGACCTGATTTTTTGTGTGTGTGCACCATGATAAATGTAGAAGTATGTATAGAAGAATTACACATGTTTAATCTATATTAGATTACTTTCTGTCTAAGGGAAGGGGATGGGGGCAAGAGAGGAAGAAAAACTTGAAACACAAGGTTTTGAAAGGGTAAATGTTGAAAACTATCTTTGTGTGTATTTTGAAAATAAAAAACTATTATTAATTTTTTAAAATAACATTAGCTTATGATACAGAATTCACCTACAACTAAGTTGCAGAATGGGTGTCTTGCTTCACTGGTAGGAGCACTTTCCTCACTTGAAAGTTCTCTCTACTGATAAAGTCTTAGATATGATTCCCCAATCTCAAATGTGTAAATATTCTCTTCCCTCCTGTCTCTAAAATATAAGCTCGCCAAGGGCAGGAACTATATTTGCACTGGTATTACCCATCACATAGCATGTTGTCTGGCATATTGGAGAGGCTTAACAGATGTGTATTTACTGATCGATGGGCTTGAGCACCAAAACTTGCCACAGAGTCAAAAGTATTAGCGTTTTTTGTTGCTGAATCATTTTTTCACTTGTGCCCTATTCTTCATGACCCCGTCTGGGGTTCTCTTGGCAAAAATACTGGAGTGTTTTGCCACTTCTTTTTCCAACTCATTATACTGATGGAAAACTGAGGCAAATAGAGTTAAATAACTTGCACAGGGTCAAACAATTAGTAAGTACCTGAGGTCAGACTTGAACTCAGATCCTCCTGACTCCAGGACTGACACTCTATCCACATCACCCCAATGATAGGGTGAGCAGACTAACATGAAAGCTTAAACAGGAGTTGTTTTATGAACATACAAGCTAGTTGGCACAATAGAGCTCAGGAAGACCTGAGTTCAAATGGGTACTTACTAACTGTGTGATCCTGAGCAAGTCATTTTACCTCAGTAGCACCCAGGGTTGTTGTGGGAATAAAATAAAATAAATAGTATGTAAATATTAATTTGTGATTATTATTATCCCATGGAAATGGAGCTTAGGGCAAGGGCATTAAAGGGAAGTAACTGGAGTTAGCAGGGACATTGCTAGAGAGGATAGTGTCAGTATAGCTCCAAAGCCAAATCTCACTCCTGAGTGAGTCTGGCAGCCAATGAGGGATCTCTTGGAAGCAGCTCTGGTGAGGATGTCCCAGAGGTCTGAAGGGGCTTTTGCTAGTTGAATTGTAGCTGTCACGCCTCCTGTGAAGTCCACAAAAGCTTCTGAAACATGTCCAGTCTGCAGGTCTTCATAGGAACCTGAGAGCCTGCCAAAAGAGCAGAGTAGCAAAAGACAATTCATGAAAATGATCCATCTTCTCTGGGTACCTTCCAGAATGCCCTTCCAGCTTTGATTTTCCATGATTGCATTCTACAGCTTATTTTTTGATTCTCTAGGTATATGTGTTTGATCCCATCCTACTAATAGAGGGGAAAGCATATTCAATAAAATAAACCTCCTTTTAAGGAAGAAGAAGAATGGGGGAAATTATTGCACATAATCAGGGTGTGCAAGTAGAAGACTATTTAACAAGGAAGAAGGGGTATGAATGTCACTTGAATCTCACTCTCATCTAAAATAGGCAAAAGGGGGGAAGAATTCAAACACACGTGTACATACACACACACACACACACACAAAATTAAGAAGAAGAAAAAGGGGGAAAGAAAAGGGGATTAATAAGAAAAGTAAATTAATAGAGGAATTGCACTAAAGCAAAACTATAAGTGGAGTGGCTCTCATAAAGGGGCATAAGGTGAAAATAAGAGAGGATTAGAATATGGGTTTGGATATGAGGTAAAGGAAAATGGAAAGGGAAAGAGAGCAGAAGCAGATTTTATCAAATCTAGAGCACAGTAATAAGTCCACTTATTTTCTCATCTTTATAAAGAGGGGCAGAGTGCAAATAGAAGGAAAATTATAATAGAAGAGAATGGAGGGAAACACAATGAATGCTAGTTACTGTAATGTCAATGGGATGAACTCACTCAAAAAAATATAAGATCATATCAGAATGGATTAAAAAGCAGAATCCAACAGTACATTATTTACAAGAAACAGACTTCAAAAAAAGATTCACACTTTAGATTCTGTATCATCCAGGGCATTTGTTTCATGATTTAGTTTCAGATCATGATTGCTATTCTACCTTTTTTCTTTAGCTGTTCTCAGTCTGAGCAATAGCAGAAATAGATTGAAAGAAATAAACAAGAAAACTATATGTTGCTGAAGAGTACCATAGATAATTAATTAATATCAATATTAATTTTAAATCACTGCGTACTAAATACTTAAAGGAAAAGTGAAATGAGTGACAGAAAGAAATAGAGAAATTATAATGCTGGACACCTCAATTTGCCCTTTTCAAAACTAGATAAATCTAGTAAAAAAAATACATAGGAAAGAAGTTTGAATTTTAGAAAAAAAAATTATATATATATATGTATGTATATGTGTTGAGTCGTTTTCAGTCATATCTGACTTTTCATGACCCCCATATTGGTGTTTTCTTGGCAAAGATATTGGAGCGGTTTGCCATTTCCTTTTCCAACTTACTTAAATGATTGAGGAACCAAGGCAAACAAGGTTAAGTGTCATGCCAGAATCAGACAGCTGATAAGAATCTGATACCAGATTTGAATTAAGGGAGATGAGTCTTCTGTAAGAAATGATGAAAGGGATAGTTTCAGAGAAACCTAGGAAGATTTGTATGAGCTGCTAAAGAATAAAATGAGCAGTACCAATTATACAGTAACAACAATATTATAAAGGCAAACAACTTTGAAAGATTTAGGAACACTGAATAAAGCAATGACCAATGACAGTTCCAGAGAACTCATGATGAAGCATGCTACCCACCTCCAGATAGAGAGATGATAGGCTCAGAATCTAGACAAAGGAATAAATGTTGAACTTAGTGAATGCATGAATCTGTTTTTCTAAACTGTATATGTTTATAGCAGGGGTTTTCTTTCTATCTTAATGGAAAAGGGAGGGAGCAGGAAGAAGGCAGAATGAAGAAAAGGAATTTAATTAAAATGAATTTATTTTGAAAAAATATAGCCCCCCCCCCCAAACAAACAAACTTTGCTATGACTAAAAGAAATCTAGTGATGATGAATCCAAATTCAGGAATTCTCATCCAGGGCCTTATCACCCTGATGAGTTGATAATTTAAGTGGTTTTTTTGTTCATTGCCCCAGGTTTCCTCCCTCTAAAGTTTCCTCTCTAGAGTAGAGTTTGGAGAATTACAGAGGAAGAAAGACAGAGCATATAGATCATTGAAATCTATGTGCTATCTATAGCCCAAATCTAGAGCTTTATAGGACTTTAACTCAACCCTCTTATTTTACTGGTGAGGAAATTGAGGCTTGAAGAGATTGGGTGATTTGTCCAAGGTCACATGAATATAAGCCAGAGTTAAGATTTGAATCCACATCTTTTGCCCCTGGAGAGAGAATCAGAGACACAAAGACAAAGAGAGACACACTTAAATGTATTCACATGCAGAAAAACACAGAGAAGGGGAGAAAAGCCCACTCACAACCACACTTCTTCCAGAATCCTTCTTCTCTGTTTTTGCCATATTGTCATTCTGTGACCTCTGTCTTGGAGTCCCCTTTTCTTCCCTGCTGGATTCTCTTCCAAGGGCCATCATTTTGGGAATGCCCTTGGCCATATTTCTCCTCATTTGTCCCTAAACTCTCTCTGAAATCCACCTCCTCCTCAATGCAGTATTGCACTCATACAAATGCTCTTCATATCCCACTTGTCTTCCCTTACCAATTCTCTTTTTTGGCTCTGATAAGAATGCCCCAGAGGGTGGAAGCAATTGTTGTCTTCCTAACCTCATTAAAGGTCCAGAATTTTCTTGCTTGGTTGAATTATGTTCCCAGTGCTTAGTACAGAGCCTGGCACATAGCAAGAGCTTAAAAATTAATCGATCTATATCCTTCCATCTTCCCACCTATCTAATTATCAAGCTATCCAACTATACATCCATCTTCACATCTATCTCTATATCCATCCATCCATCTATCTATCTATTCATCTATCTATCTATCTATCCATCTATTTATCCATCTTGATTTCTAATGATTCTCTTACTTGGCATAGGCCTTCTCCAGTAGAGCTGCCCAGAACAAGTTTTTGCAGGTAGAAGAGACAAAGACCAGGTGACCAGCCTCATTTACGGGTAGACGGTCATCAACTACGACAGGAATCCATTCACCAAAATGCCAGAACTGGAAAGAGAGCCAGACACCTTTAGTGATAATGGGATGATGGGGAAGATGGAGCATCTCAACATGTTAAATAAGGTTTCCACCAAACCAGCTTTTTGCAGAGGAGAGCCTCACCTGTCACCTTCTTGCACAGGAAGGAGACTTACCTGAAAGAGGAAGATGCCAGCATACTTCTTGGTGAAACTCTGGTTCAGAGGTACAACCCGGTTTAGAATGTCCCAGTGGAATGTAAGAGCTTCCAGTGCAGCCAAGAACCAGCAGTTTCCTGCAGAAAACCAACACACAATTCACTTTTCTTCACTTTAACAAATATTTATCGCATGTGAATTCTGTTCAAGGAAAATAATAATAATAGTTACTAACATTTATGTTGTGCTTACTATGTAGCACAGGCACTGTGTTTTACAATCATTTAATCTTCACAATTATCCTGGGAAGTAGGTTGCTTTTCAGATCCTAGGCCCAGTACTAATAATTAGGCAAAACAATACCAATAATAATAATCTTTATACAATTCTTTAAGTTTTGCAAAGCACTTTACAAATTTTATTCCAATTTATCCTCACATTAATCCCAGGAGATAAGTGCAGTTATTAACCTCATTTTACAGATGAATAAACTGAGTCAGATATAGGTTAACAACAAGCTAATAAGTGTCTGAGACTGGATTTGAACTTATCTTCCTGAATCTAAGCGGAGTGTTCTATTCACTGCTTCACCTAGCTGCTTCCAAAAGAACTGTATGACAAAGCCTTGTCTTGCAAGAGTTTGTCATCTTACTGGGAAGGTGACTAGGAAATAGGAAAAATGATACTGATATTCAGAAGCAGTACATGCTACATTATTTTTTTAATGAAACAGTGATTTCATTAGTCTAAGACTCCCAGTGAGAAAGCTCCTATAAAGGCAAGTAAACTCTCTGTTCTGCAATTTACAATCTCAGTGCCCCAAACCTTTCCCAGCCAGCATATATCAGAAACAGGACTGGGACCAAGGCTTTGCTGGCACTGAACTCTCAATTCACTTCCCACATGTTGACTCTCTATAATTAAAATAGATATCTAATTAAATGTAAAAACTCAAAAATAACTGATTTAGACAATAGCTGCTTGTAGAAGACAGGGAAAGACTGGAAGAAGATGATATTGGCTTAATTGTTTTCCTTTTTGAGGGTTAATATGAAGATCAAGTCAAATAATATCTTTGGAAATGTTTTGTGGGGTCCTGCAAGAGATCAATGACTGGGTGGGAGTAATCTGTGAATGTGTGTAATACAAAATAAATAAATAAACCCAGATTATAAAATTCAGAGCAGGTGCCTGCATGCTTGGGTAGAGGTAGTTTCCTCACAGGGAGTTCACTACAACCAGAAAATAGAGAGAGAGAGGGGAGGGGAGGAAGAGGGAGAGGAAGAAACAGGGAGAAGAAGAGGGAGAGAGAAGGAGAGAGACAGACAGACAGACAGAGACAGAGAGAGGGGAGAGGGAGAGGGAGAGGGAGAGGGAAAAGGAGAAGGAGAAGGAGAAGGAGAAGGAGAAGGAGAAGGAGAAGGA
>JAJPUD010014281.1:25337-41165 GCA_023553655.1 Myrmecobius fasciatus
GAGAGAGAGAGAGAGAGAGAGAGAGAGAGAGAGAGAGAGAGAGAGAGGGAGAGAGAGAGAGAGGGAGAGAGGGAGAGAGGGAGAGGAGGGAAAGAGAGGGAGAGAAAGGAAAGCACCCCAGAGCTTCAAGGCAGCTCAGTGAAGTAGATGCAGCATTGGACCTGGAGACAGGATGACTGTTCAAATCCCTCCTCTGATAAGTAGCAGCAATATGACCATAAGCAGGTAGGTCACTTAATGTCTCTGAGATGTCTGCAGGTACTTGTAGGAACCACCTCTTAGAGATGTCACAAGATTTCAACCAGCCAATGAACCTAAAGTGATTTGCAAATTTAAGAAAGTTGTGTAAAGGTCCGTTGTTACACAGATTATGAGATCTAAGATGCATTCAAAGCAAATCATTTCAGCACAGCTAGGGGGCATAGAAAGTAGAGCATTGGCCCTGGAATCCAAAGGACCAGAGCTCAAACCTGCCCTCAGACACTTAGGTTATGCTGTCATGGGCAAGTCACTTAACCCTGATTTCCTCCAAAAAAAAAAATATATATATATATACAAACAATTGCAAATCAAATAATTTCTCTGAACCTCAATTTTTTCCCTTTAAAATGGGGGAAATAATGCTGGCATTACCTACCTCTTACCATCATTATAAGAAATGTTTTGCAAACTTTAAAGAAAATTGCCTTATAAATGTAAGGTTTTTATTCTTCATCAGAGAGATTAATTTGAATAATATAAGTAAAAATAAAAAACCTGCTTTAGGGTGCTAGCAGTAAGAGTGTAGTGTGATGGATATAAAATATAGAAGGAGAATTGACAGGACTTGGCAATTGACTGGAGTTAGTAAGGGGAAGAAAGGGGGAAAGTCTTAGGTGATCCCCAAATTTCAAGCCTTGGTCATTCAGAGAGTGTCGTGATCAGCAAAAACTGAATCATATAAAGAGAATTTATTCAGCAAGTTGAGTTTGCAGACTATCCAGATAACTACATCCAGAAAGACTGAATTTCAGCAGACAGATCTGAAGCTGAGATGTGGATTGGGCAGTCCCATTGACAGCAGCTATGAGAGTGTTATGAAGAATCTTCAAGGGGAGTGAGGAATAAAGAGTAAAGACAGGCCTGAGTCCTAAACATGCAGACATTTAGCAGGGCAGGAGGAAAACTTAAAGCCATTTGAAGAGAACAGAGTCCCTCCTTAATTCCCCAGTTTTTCCTGGCTCCCAAACTCGCCAATATATCCCTGCTGTTTCCTTAGAAAGAAAAGAATGGGCATGAAGATTGGGGGCAAGGGGAAGGGGAAGGAGAGCAGAAATGAACTCACCTACTACTCCCTGGCACAGGCCCAGCCTTCCTACTTTGGTTGAATAGAATACAGGGTTGTCATGCAGCTCCTGGAAGAACAGATAGGAAACTGTCAGATAGAAACTCCATTTCCCCCTTTTATAACCAGTTCCTTCTTATAACCAGTACAAGTCAGAAGCGTATTATGAGATTTGACCTTTCAGGAGCTCTGGAGGCAGTATGAAAAGTAAGCAAAATTGGGAGTCAAATGATTTGAGTTCAAATGCTGACTTTGCCACTTATTACCAGTGCAGCCTTGATGCCCTTGATTTCTGAGCCTCACTTTCCTTATCTGTAAAATGAGAGAGGAAATCTTGAAAGTCTCTTCTAGTTCTAACCTTCTGTGATGCTATCATCTCATACTGATGAGCATAGTGCTGACACTGGAAATTCATTTCCCTGGAGATTCTGGCCCAAATAGAAGCATTTCTGAAATGCATGGTCCTTACCTCTCCTTGCCCTGAATGATCTACATTGCCTTCTTCCTCTTCCCTGACTTTTTCCAGCAAGTGCTGGTCTGAGTGGATTTTTTTATACAAGCATCGGTCTAAATGGGCCTCTGAGACTCGTAATTCTCAAATTCTGTGATTCTGAGATGGGGCAAGCTTCGAGGTGATAGAAAACTCTCTTTCAATCACCAAACTACTTTCAAGGATTTGAAGGACTATCAGGTGAAAAAAGGATTATCATTAGATTTGTTCTGCTGGGTCCCCTGGAAGCAATGATGAAAGCTGCCAAAAGTCAGGTGTCAGGTGGATTTATGGGGGCAAGTAGAATTCCTGGTGGATGGAGCTATAGCCAATGGGAGGGTTACCTAGGTAGATAAAGCAGAAGTTAATGGTTTCTTATCTCTGACATTTACTAGCTATATGGCCAGAGGCAAGTTAATTAACCTTTCTCAGCCTCAGTTCTTTCATCTGTGAAAAAGGGATAATTGCTATAGCACTTACCTCCTAATATTATTATTATTATTAAGCTTAAGTGAAATAATATATGTTACATATTTGGCAAAGAAAGATGAAGTTTGGCATAATGGTGTGTTGGACTTGGATTTAGGAATACCTGATTTCAATCCTACCTTCCAGACTTTCCAGTCATTATAATTTACAAGTCAAGCCTTAGTTTCCCCATCAGTTAAATGAGGATAATAAAGACCTGACAGCATTGTCAAGAGTATGAAATGAAATAGTATACATTCATATACCTTGTAAGCCTTTAAACACTATATAATCATTAGATATTATTTAAATAATAAACTTAAGAAATTATATAAATTGTCAGGCATTAAATTTTAAAGTGATTACATATGCCACTTATAGAATGCTAAAATTCTCAAATGTGTTTCTCACAAGTATATGAAGTAATACATAAATTATTTCCCTAGTTGTAGTTGAGGAAACTGAGGCTCCAAAAAATTGAGATGGTACAGATCATTTGTAACAAAGAAAACAGTTCAGGTTGTCTAACTCCAAATCGAGGTCTTAGCTTTGTTTGTTTTTTCCCTGTCCCTAATGAATCCTGGAGAATGAAAGGTCCTGAATAGACAGAGAGTTTTATTTGAAAAGATGCACCCTTCTTTCAGAAAGCCAGGCAATCACTCACAGTAGGTCTCTTCCAGTACAGGGTTGGGGGCAGCTTCTGCAGCAGGGACCCTCTGCCAATGGAATTCATGTCAGCTGGGAAGTTAGGATCCTCAAAGAGACAATTGTTCCTGAGGCATGTTTCCAACAAGGTCTCATAGTCTTGGTGTGGTTGCTGATAGGACCTTCCAAAAGATTCCCTCCTGAAAGGGGAATAAGGGTGCTTTGGACTTTTCCCCTTCAGAAATGAACATAGAGCCATGCTTGGCTAGACTGAGAGGGTTGCTGCTAACAGTTGCTGATCCACGAGGAAACTTGTTTTCTGGTCTCAAAGTACCTGAAATAAATTGTGAAACATCAATTTGTTGTTTTCTTTCACAACTATAATTTGTCAGTATGATAGAGTAAATTAAAGACAAACTGTTGTGTTCAGGAAGGTCCAGATTCAAGTTAGCCTCTCAAAAATTCTGACTGTGACACCATAGGCAGGCAAGTCACTTAACCTCTTGGTGTCCTAAGCATATCTAAGACTCTAAGTTAACTAATTAGTGACCTATCAGTATTGTGGACAGAGCTACCATACTAGAAGTTCTCTGTCCTGATGAAATCACAGACTTACTTCCTTACTCTGACTATTTTTTTTTTCATTTGATAAGGAGGAGAAAGAGGGAATAATGGCTTGAGAATAGAAAATGCTTTTTTTTTAAGGGACTGACTGAATGACTTCAAACCTTATCAACCTGAAGTAAATTTCACACCTTGATGGAGTGATAGAATCCTTGATTTGATGAGACAATAATGGCATTCCTGTCAGACGGCTGACATGATCACAGAGCAAGTCAGCATGACTAAAAAAAGCTCTCAAAGTAAAGAATTGTAAAGTGTTTGGATTGCCAAAGTTAGTCCCCCTTACATTTGGGATCATAGATTTAGAGCTGAAAGGAAACTGTTATTGTGGTTATTTTTCAGTCATTTCAGTCTTGTCTGATTCTTTGTGATTCCATTTAGGGTTTTCTCAGAAAGGATACTGGACTAGTTTTGCCATTTCCTTTTCCAGATCATTTTACAGATGAGGAAACTGAGGCAAACAGGGTTAGAAGACTTGTTCAGAGTCACACAGTTAGTGTCTGAGGCCAGATTTGAACTCAGGAAAGTGAGTTTTCCTGACTCTAGACCCAATGTTCTATTCACTGTATTACCTAGCTGCCACAAAAGGAAACTTAAGGCTATTTAATCCATTTTCTTTATTTTTCAGATTAGAAAACTGAGGCCCATAAAAGTTAAATGGTTTGCCCAAAATTACACAGGTAGAAAATGGTAGAGAAAAATTTTTTTTATTCCAGACTTAATGGTATTACCATTGTGTCAGGTATTTATTGGGCCCTCTTCTACTACTCCATGATTCAAAAATGAGGAGGATCACTCCCCTTTTAGGGGTAGGAGTGTTGGAGCTTTTGTCTAGTTGGTTTGAGGTCAGGCTTACCTAGAAATTATCAGTGATCAATAAATGGTGCAGCTTAGGTCTGTGAAGAATGAACATTCTCAGCTCCTTCAACCTGCTGTTCTTCCCCTCCCACTGTGTTTCTGACACTAAAGGGTTTATAACCATGATTCAACTGCCTTCTCACCCAGGATCTTCCCTCAGGCCTAGGGCTTTCTCACCTTGGAACATCTTTCCACTGTTTTTACCCTCACTTTTGCCCATTGGGGTGTTCCTTCCAGAGCTACCATTTTGTAAACTAGAAGAGGCCCAAGTCAGCCATATTTTGTTCTCTTCCCAGATATATTTTTAACTCTCCTGACTCTGGATTTCATCACCAATTAGAGTACTTTTTCTAAAACCTCTATCTTTTTAGCTCCCCTTTACATGTTTTTTTTAAATTTATTTTATAATAGCTTTTTCAGGGGCAGCTAGGTGGCGCAGTAGATAGAGCACCAGCCCTGAAGTCAGGAGGACCTGAGTTCAAATTTGATCTCAGACACTTAATATTCCCTAGCTGTGTGACCCTGGGTAAGTCACTTAACCCCAATTGCCTCAGCAAAAAGCAATATATATATATATATAATAGCTTTTTCATTTTTCATAATACATGCAAAGTTTTCAACATTCACCTTTGCAAAACCTTGTGTTCCATATTTTTTCCCTCTCTCTCAACCTTTCCCCTCCACTAGACAGTGAGTAATCCAATATAGGTCAGACATCTTTACATGTTGTTTTCTCCCATTATAATGTAAGCTTCTCAATGAAAAGAATCATTTTTTCTTTTTTCTTTTATGTATAGTCTCTAAGCTTGATGTTGATGGCTTCTGACCAATCAGGGTAGTAGTTGTTGAAGGTTGGGGTAAATGTGGCAATTTCTTAAAATAAGACACAATGAAAATTGCCATGGATAAAATCATCCTTTCACTTGGACACTTAGAGGCAATGTAGGGTTATAAATTGGCTTAATTTCAATATTGTTGTATCTCAGAAAATAGGGAGGCCCATGGAAAGGGCGAGATGGGAAACTACAGGTGGATGGAATGGTCAGAACACATAACATATTTTGTTTGCCATCTTATGCTGGTACGGTTTGTGGTACTCCAAAACAATTATAATAGTAACATCTAAGAACACTGGTCACAAATCATCATAATAAATATAATAATGATGAAAATGTTTGAAATATTGCAAGAATTATCAAAATGTGACACAAACAGACACAAAAAATGATATTTATAAACTTGCTTGATTCAGGGTTGCCACCAACCTTCAATTTGTAAAAACACAAAAATAAAATATTTTTGTGTTTTTATTCACTGAAATATCTGTGAAGCACTCTAAAGTAAAGCACAATATAATAAGGTATGGTAGAACAGATGCGTACAATATATAGAGAGAGGCAATATAAGAGAGAACAAGAAGGTAGAGCAGTATGGCTGGACTGGGGCTCCAGGCATTAGCTTTTTGCACCTTCCCTGACTGGCCTACCAGGTCCCAGCATGTCAAACTTCTGACATCCTTTTAAGTCTGTATAAGGGATATCCCAAAAGTCTTAGTGAACTTTTAAATTATCCAAAGTTTTAAGCACTAAAACTGCACTAAGTCTTTTGGGACATCCAGTGTAACTTTGTACAGGCACAATAATTTCTGGTTATATTTTCAATATCCACTGTTATTTGAAATACCCCCTATTTGACTTTATTGAAATTAGAAGGGATCTTGAATAGTTTCAAGTCTAGTGGTTTTAAATGTCTAGTTTTTAAAAATATTTTGATTGTATTTCAATATACTTGATTTCCTTTTTATTTTATAAATATAGAATTCATATGACTTATACTAACATCAATTACTGTGTTTGGGGGAATTGCCTCTAAAAGCTTGTTCAAGGCCGGTAGTCTTCTCCAAATTGTGAATAAATTAAGATTAAGTTTCATCCACTGAGCCCAACTAACCATAGCTATGGCAAGCTGTCTCCCAGTAACAGAGATTATAGTCCTATGTGGACTCATTCACAGGTCAGAAAATTAAATAGAAGAGACATTATAGGTCATCAAGGCCCACTTTCTCATTTTCAGATGAGAAAGCTGAAGTTCAGGGAGTATGAAAGGGTTTGCTTGGGGTCATTGAATTAATAAGTGAGTAAGGAAGAATTTTAATGCATGTCTCCTGAATCCCAAATCTAGCACCCTATCCTTTATGTCAGTGACATTCATACTCTTTTACCCCCAACGAAGACAGAAAAGAATGGAGCATATGGAGTGGAGTATATTCAGATTGAATTAAGAAAGAGAGTCTCTAAATTTCCCTAACCTCACCTTCTGCTTTCCTCTTACCTAAAGTCAAACTGACCAGTTGCCATGTCTAAATTAGCCAAATCTATTCTAATCTGGACTCATAAATTCTATTTCCTTCAAGAAGTTTTCTCTGACTATATTAGTATTGTAACAGTCATTTTTCAGTCATGTTAGATGCTTTGTGACCCCTTTTGGGGTCTTCTTGGCAAAGATACTAGAATGGTTTGCCATTTCTTTCTCCAGCTCATTTTACAGATGAGGAAACTGAGGCAAACAGGATTAAGGACTTGCCCAGGATCACACAGCTAGCAAGTATCTAAGGCTAGATTTGAATTTAGGAAGGAGTATTTCTGACTCCAGGTATCCACTACACCATCTATCTGCCCTCCTGATTATATTGGCTCATACTTACTTCTCTTCTTTCTGATTTCCTATCATATTTGTTGTCTTGGTGAAATTCTGGCACTAAATTGTATCCTGTTGAGAAAATCTACATGGGATGCTTATTCTCTATTACCTCATATACATAATTATCAATCTACCTGAACAGGACAGATCCACCTTTGATATAATGGCTAATATTAAGATAATAGCTCCTATCTACGAGGCACTTTGAGATTTGCCAAGCTATTTGTTCTACATGGTCTCAAACAGCCTTATGAAATATTCTCCTTTTTTAGAGATGAGTAACCTGAGGTTTTCTAATCAGATAAGTTGTGACTTGCCTAAGGTCCCATTGTTTCTGAGGTTAATTAAAACAGAAATCTTCTTGACTTTAAGATCAGCGCTTTATTCATTACATTATGTTCACCCTCCCTAACAAGAAAACCTAATAGGCTAAAAAAAAATTAAAATCTTATTAAAGTAATGAGGAAACAGTGTGAGGGCACTGCAAATAATGCTGCATTTTAAATCAGATAGCTGGAATTAAATTGCAGAATCAATTCTTTTGGCCTCAGCTTCCTAATTTTTGATGAAGCCCCAGGTTCTGGAAGAGTGGTTTGGAATGTAGCCACAATGTGTCCTTTTATTTTTATAAAAAAGGACAAAAATGGGAAGATCAAAATGATCTGGTAGTGAAAGTCAAAGATGAAGAGTAGGAACAGGATCTAGAGAGTTAGGGAGGAGTTAGGGAAGATCTTGGTCCAGAATGAACTTGTATGCACATTATGTCCGTGTCAGCGACTGTAATTGCACGATGGGAACCCAGGAATTGGGATATGTTAATAATAATGAGGATGCTTTGGTCACAAAGGTTACACGTAGGGCAAGAGAATCTCTAGTTTGCCTGCTTTGGAGAAGGAGATCCTTCCTGATATGATGGTTTGAGCAGGCTTTAGTCAGGACGACAGAATAAGCAGTCCCAGGAATGCTGCTTCCCTTTGCGTGTAATAAGATTGACGAGGGAAACAATTCACATTATTCCTGACAATGGTTGCACCACATGGATGTGGCTGATGTAGCCAAATATTATTATTTCAGCACCAGATGATAGCAGGCACCAAATGTTGGGGACATATGAAGAATTGACAATGGCCATTCCCTTTGGCAAAAGGTAGATTTATTTAGGAGAAGAAGTTAACAAAATGAAGAGATATAATAGAAACAAGGAAAGGTAAATGTGAAATAGAGTGGAAAAGCATATAAAAGACAAGTTCCTCAGTGGAACTCACAATTATCCAGAGCAAGGGAGCCCCCCATGAGCTTGGAGCATGCCCTTAGCTGGCAGGCTAAATCCTGACAGGGACTTAGTACCCTAAAAGAGTAAATTTCTATAAGGAGGAGAAGGGGGGTTGAGAAGCATATGAGGTTAGGATAAATATGTGGCATGGAGGAGGAATAAGGGCAAAGATACCACGAGGTAGAATCTGTCTAGTTCTATGAACTGAATTGAAATGACATGAAATTAATTGAATAATGCTTGTCATGTGTCTCTTCTCAATATCTCCTGAAGCACTGTAGGTCAGACTACCTTATGCTCTGGAAAGTTCCAAACTACTCAGGAAAGAAGAATCTGTATGATGGTTAAAAAAAAACAAAACCCTCCCTCAGCTCTCCCTATACTATAGAGAAGACATATACCCTAGATCATAAAGATATTCTTTATCGTGAGCTTTTTATTTCCTCCAAGTTTCTGTTCCTAGTGTGGGTCCTTTATTAGGGTTTATTCCAGTTCAGTTCTATTTTTCTTCTCTTCTTCCAACCCTCCTCACTTTCTCTCTCTATCTCTCTCTGTCTCTCTGTCTGTCTCTCTCTCTCACTCTCTCTGTCTCTCTCTTTCTCTGTCTGTCTGTCTCTCTCCCTCTTTCTCTTCTTTCTCCTTTTCCTTCCCTCTCTTTATCTCTCTCCTTCCCTTCTTCCCTTCTTTCCCTCCTGCCTCCCCCCCACTATATGAATATTTGTATCAAATCAAAATCAAGTTACAAAGGCATATATCCAGAATACAAGGTGCCTTTCCTTGTGCCTTATAAGCACAAACAAAAATTTCTGGCACTCATTGTGGTAACCAAATATACAAGGTCTCCTGGGTTCAACATTCAGCCCAGGGACACCTCCTCCTTCCACTATTCTGAGTCACTACCGGGGTGTTTCAAGGAACTAAGTCATTGTGAATGCTTCCTTGAATGAAATTCTTCAGGACAAGGATATGCTTTGCACACAGTGTCACAGAATCACAGACTTGGAAGGGACCTCAGATGCCATTTAGTTCAACCTGAAACTCCAAAAGAATCCCGTCTATGATACAGCGAATGTTACCCCAACTTTGCTTGGAAACTTCCATTGAGCAAATTCCCACTAAAAATAGTCTATGTCATTTCAGACCAGCTTTAATTTTAGGAAGTTTTCTTTTACATAAAACCCAAATTTGCTTCTTTCTGGCTTCCATACAGTAGATCCCTATTTATGTACTCTGGGGTCAAGCAGAACTAGTTTAATCTCTCACCCAGAACAACCCTTTAATTACCAGAACATCGCTATTATAACCTCAAGTTGCCTTTTCTTCAGGCTAAATGCCCCCAGGGCCCTTTTTACAGACTGCCATCCTCACAATTAACTCTTTTGTCTCATGTAGGTTTCCTGAAATATAGTTGTGAAAAACCAGACTTTGTTAAGGCTCATTGTGATTCAGAGCTATTGGACAAACAGTTTAAACCCAAATCAGTCTGGTTCTCACTGATTGGCCAATAATAGGTCCCAACCCAAGTTTGTCTTGTTCATTGTTTGGGTTTCCATGGCTCAGAGTAAATGTAAATAGCAATTGTTTCTGTTCAGACCAGAAACCCTGAGGGTCTTCCTCTTCCAGATTGATTTTTTTATGAAGGCAACCAAGGCCATTTTTTGCCTCAGTTCTTATCTGACCTTCAATTATTGAAAAGGTGTTGCCTCAGACAAATTGAGACCTGGAAAAGACCTTAGCTTAAAAAGGCCATGATCTCCCAGGAATCTAGAGTATTGACAGTTGTCAATAAATCTTGCTACTAGATTCTCTGAAGAAGAGATTGAGGCTGATGACTTTGCACAGTCCTTCCTTACTTAAATCCAATTCATTTGCAAGTCAAAACTTTACCCTCCCAATGTCTTTGATCCCCTTTGAAGGACAAACAAAAAACAGTAGCAACAGCAACATTGCACATTTAATAAATGTGTGAATACTCCTTCCATCTATGCAAAGGGTATCAACTCCCTAAGTTAGTGGATGGTCTTAATGAGTTACTGTGCCTGAAAAATTCACTGCTCTATTAACTTGGCTAGGCTGATCCTTGGACAATAGACTGGCTATTGCCATATCTGTACTCCATAATAATCAGATCTACCAGAACCTTTGGGAATCCTGGGTGACCTCCATGGCCACTGTGAATAAGGCGCTACAGATTATCCATCCAACTGCATATCATGGTCTGGAGTAATAAATGTTATTCATCCATTTTATTTTTTCTGTTAAGATAGACAATATTCTTTTTCGTGATTATAGACTATCCAGGGAGCTGAATGGGATAAACAGAGTGAAGACCTCTCATGAGAATGTGACTCTGAACTACGCCCTAATTGTGACTTGAGACTTGATAATAACAAGTTGAGTTATAGCTAAAAAACTGCAGTTGTTCAGTTTTCTTGGATTAACATTTCCCTTCCTGTTTCCCCCATATACACCCCCCACCTCTTAATTAGCATTTATGTACTTCTTTTAAAAGTGATGATGGCTTTGGGAATTCAGAATATCTGCTTGTATAGCAGTTCTCTAGGGAAGTTTAAATTAAGAATGTGTTATTTTCTAATAAACTTTTATTTCTGGAACAGACTTCCATGTGTGGAGTGAAAGCCTGGACTCCCTCCAGACAATGGGAGAAAAAATCAGGAGGTAGTGAGGGCTTCTGGTGTATAAATCTTGTGTTTTGCAGTTGTGCTTTGCATTTCTCTACTGACACTTGGTCTGTTGAGAGTTGCCCTTTCTCACAAAGACTGTAATAAATCTCTTTTTGCTTTTTCTTACCTGTAGAGCTCCTGTTTTAGTGGTTATTGCTGTCCCACACAAGGCCATCAAGGTTTTGGGGATTGATGTCATTGATGTAACATACCAATGATTTTGAGGTCCCCTGATTTTTTGGGAGGAGGAGGGGGGACTTCTATTCTAACGATAAGTCAGTAATCCTAAATCTTCTGCCTTTAGTGTCTTTCTCAGACACTTCCAATCTAAGAACAACAATCTGTCTGATTCTGAATAGACCACTCCTCAATTCATAGTTGACTGTCAGATAGCTTCTGGCCTCAGGATAGTCCCATGGACCAAACTCCTGAGACAACAGTAATAATCTGTTAGTCAGTGAGAACCAAATTCTGGAGACCACTCCCTGGTCCTGGCCCTATTTCTGGGCCATAGGATTAGTGTGTCAATGATGGAAAGCTGGATAAAGGTATTCTCTCTCTCTTAGCATTCTACTAAATTCTCTTGGAATTTAGTCCATGTGTAATAATTACTATAGAACTTTGCCCCTTGACCAGGAAATGGGTTCTAGCCTGCAAATTCTTTTGAGATACCTCACTGCATCAGTCTATAACCCCAAACTTTTGGGGTTCCTTTCCACCCTCAACATTTGGTGGCCTGCTATGGGGAGAGTCTACCTTCCCCTGGCTCAACTGCCTCTTTGTCAAGATAAACTCCCCCATTTTTTCCCTCAATCCTATAGCTGGGACGCCCCAAGCCACTGGGATAAAACTTGTCTATGTTGTCATGAGCTCCATGTTCAGCAAATTTTCCTTGACTGGGGACACCCAGACTAGGAAATTCTTGCAATTTTCAGCAAAGTTCCTAGGGAACCTTTGCCACCCTTTCACCTTCTCTGGTATACCAGAGACAACTGAAGTGTTACAGGATAGCTTTTGGCAAAATTTTATGGCTTTTGGCAAAGATGGGACAGTCCTCTTTCATGTCATTTTGTCTGTGTCTGCTTATCTGTCATATTTGTTATCAGGATTTTGTTATCAGGAAAGATTTTAAATGAAACTAGCAAGAAAAAAACCTCTATGCTGTAGTTAGAAAGCAATGATTTAGATGTTTGGCAATTTGTCATTTTAAGATTGCAAGAAAAATTCCTGAAACATTGGGGATAATTCCAGGAATTTACCGCATTCTGGGGGGAAAAAAAGAAAAAGGAAAAACAAACTAGGTAAATAACAACTTTTTGCTAACCCTTCCTTGACTCCTATCTTGCCCAGTCCCCTTCTGCTCCTTTGGGGAAAGTATCTCAGATGCTAGTAAGAAACCCTGTCCACTCCATTTCCCAGAAGGATCCTGAGGGTATCTCAGTTGTAGGGATTGCTAACAACATCAATATTGCCCAAGTCCCTTTATTTGCTAACACCTCTCATTTCAGATCAGATTAAAACTCAATTTCTGCTTCACCTGTAGAAATAGGGGAAGCAGCCATGGGTACCCCATATAACCTTGCCCAAACAACTCTCCAATCCAACTTGGAGAAAATGGGGATGGAGTAGGGATTAAGTTCCATAGTCAGCATTCCTTGAGCCTTGGCATCTGAAACTATCATCAAAGGAATATCCTGGCACCAGTCATCCCAGCCTTCAGCAGGTTCTGTCCAGGAACTGCCTGGGAAGAATCTGGGTACCCCTGCATGGGAGGTGAGAAAACCAGTCAGCCTCTGCATTTGGTAAGACAACCATCCTCTGTCTCAGTTATGGATATGTATTAGCTAGGTAATTTATGGTGAATTATTTTATCTCTGCCCAGTTTTCTGATTTGTAAAGAGAAATAATAGTTGTTGCTGTGAAGACCAGGATATGTTATGGATATGTATTAGCTAGGTAATTTATGACGAATTATTTAACTCTGCCCAGTTTTCTGATTTGTAAACAGAAATAATAGTTGTTGCTGTGAAGACCAGGACTGCAAAAGTGCTTAGCATAAAATTTGCTACATGAATGTAAATTGTTTTATTGGATATAATTGCTTCATATTTGATAACTTTATGGGTTTTTCTTTAGATGTGATCAACTGATAAATGATTTTTATGTGTGTATAAAGTAATTTGGAAATTTGTCTGAGATGTTATAGTAAAAGCAATTTTAAAGAAGCTCTAATTAAAGCCCACTAAGGGGATATGTAAATTGTAATCTATTTGTACTTATAGTGATAACAAAATAATTTAGTATTTTAAGGAAAATAGAAAAGTAGTTTGCTAACTCTGGCTACAAATAGCCTGTTTTTGAGTTATCTAGAGTCAGATTTTTGAGGGCCCTGTTGGTAGAAATTGGCACCTTAACCTTTTTCCTGGCTCACAAAAGAGAAATAATTTGTGTGAATTGGAAAATAACCAAATGGCAATTCAGTTTGTCTAGAACATTTCATAAGAATTTAAGGAACCTCATTAACTAAAGTTGTCAGTTTTAAAGTTTGTTCTATCTCATTTTTAAGAATTGTCTTATTTTCTCCTTAAAACAAAAGGAAAACTTATTTAAGGGAATAGAAACTGCAGGTAAGACTATTTGCCAATTAGGAAAATTCTAAAATTGTTAACTAAGTTATTGTCATTATGTTAAGTCTTATCAGTTTACCTCCATGAATGAGGTGTGAAACACCTTTTCCCTCTTCAAAGATTGGGAAGAGGTATCAAATAGCACAGCCCACCAAAACACTAAGAATAATTGGGATGAGAAACAGCAAACTCAGCCCTTTCCCTGGGGTCTCTGTCAAATCCCCTTAATTTGTAAGCTTGTCTGTTTTCTTGAAACCATCAGGGTAAGCAAGGTCATCAGCCCTGAAAACTGAGCCTGCTTTAGATGTATAGGTTCTAAATAAGGGATGTGTTTACTAAGAATCTATAAGCTTATTTTATGATTGATCCTTTGCAGCAGGATAAGTTTAAACATATAAAACATGTTAAACAAAATCTCCTATGTGTGTTAAGTCTTGGTAAACTTTTAAAATAATGCATAATAAGCTGCAATTGGGTATAATTTGCTAGTAGAGATAAAATCTCTTGGGACTGTAACTGATATTCTTTTGAGTTCTGAATTTGATTTTCTGATCATTAGGTCATAGCCCACCCTTTGAGAGAAATGCCCTAAGTCTCTAGGTGGATGTCTTATCTGGGCAAGAGTTGAGAGAACAACCTTAACCTCTGCTTAAGGTGGGATCTTTCTGACTTAGTTTCCCAGTTCTGTTTCTTTGTTTACTACTTGATTATTCCTGAGTCTGGCTATGAGATGGAATTATTACAGCATGATCGGCTGTCAAGCAGCTTTAAGGATGCTTTATTCTGTCATGTATGTGCTCTCAGGTTGAACCCTGAAAGACTTGTTTTTATGCTATTATAATCATGTCCCTGCTTTTTCCTCTCATAGCAAATTTCTATAATCTGAGCAAAGGGTCAGTAGAAGCCATGAGCCCAGTACAGGTATCCCAGGGGACACAATGGTTTTCTGCCTTAAATCTTAAAGATGCTTTCTTTTGCTTATCTTTGCATAAAGATTCATAATTTCTTTTTTCCCTTAAAGGAGCAAATTCAGGGGAATTGGACTCCCCCCCAACAATGAACATGGCCAGTTTGGGTTAGGTAATATCTTGATCTGAAGCCCCACCTGAGAGGCTTCTCTGACTGCAGCCATAGAAACCCCTTCCCCATGCAGGGATATGAAGCTTCTTTGTCTAAAGGCCCACACAGTGTATCAGTCTGATTAAGACCCTGAAAGCTAAACTCATTCCTTGCCCTGGCCTTAGCCCTGCCTATAGCCTTTTACACCATACATTGATGGAAGGTGGGGCCAGGTCCTAGGGTTCTTGCCTTAGAGCTAGCTGCCACAGCCCTTCTAATTGAGGAAGCCTCTAAGCTCCCCACGGGGTTCAGAGCATCTTTGAAGCATCAGTGGCCTGCTAGTGGGAGGCTCACCAGTATCAGGCTCTCCTGCTAGACACCCCCAAATTGACTCTCCTGGGGTGCTACACCCTTAACCTTCCCACAGACTCCAATATGCTTTTCGTATTTTGCACACTCATGGAGCTATATGAAAAGAAAGGGGACTTTTGACATATTCTCCTATTAAATATGCGAGGGAAACAGGCTTGTGGATTCAGCTGCCCATGCTGCTGCCCCTGACCATGGCACCTTTATTTTCCCAGATCCCTGACTCTTACACCCTTCTTGTAGCTCCTTGCAGAAGAAAGGGACATATTCTTTTTCCTCCTGGGTGGTCTCAAACGCCCTCAGGCACCCTTCTAATCCCAGAGGCAAGCCAGTGGGAACTTTTTTCTGACCTGTCTAGCTCTTTGAAGAATCCAGCCTTCACTTCTCAAATAACTCAAAAGGTAGCTGAGGCACTTAAAATTAGCTTCCTTCCTTCTTTCCTTCCTTCCTTCCCTCCTTCCTTCCCTCCCTCCTTCCTTACTTCCCTCCTTCCTTCCCTCCCTCTTTCCCTCTTTCCTTCCTTCCCTCCTTCCCTCCTTCCTTCCTTCCTTCCTTCCTTCCTTCCTTCCTTCCTTCCTTCCTTCCTTTCTTCCTTTCTTTTTTCTTTCTTCCTTTCTTCCTTCCTTCCTTCCTTCCTCCCTCCCTCCCTCCCTCCCTCCCTCCCTCCTTCCCTCCTTCCCTCCCTTCCTCCCTTCCTCCCTTCCTCC
>JAJPUD010014282.1:0-23974 GCA_023553655.1 Myrmecobius fasciatus
TATTTCTTCTGTGTAGATACGATTTTTCTTGCACAACAATGATAAGTTTGGAAATATGTATACATATATTTGAGTTGCCAAATATTTTAACATAATTAACATGTAGTGGATATCCTGCCATCTAGGCGAGGGGTGAGGAGTTGGGGGAAAAATCTGTAACAGAAAGCTATGTAAGGGTTAATGTTGAAAAAATTACCCATACATATGTTTTGCAAATAAAATAAAATTTAAAAAAATTTAAAAAAAAACAAGGCAAGTCTGCCAGAACACCTGCCCCCAATCAGGGTAGAGTTTCCCAAGTGCCTCAGAGAAACTCCAGGTGTTTGGAATTTGGAGTTTGGAGTTTCTGCCATAGTGAGCTGTGTCCCACCCTTACTTCCGGCCTATACTGGAGTCCTCTGTTTATCCCTCTGTCTGAGTTAGACAAACCTGATGTGAAGTTCTTCAGAGATATCAGCAAGTAGTGTCCAAATATTTCTGGATTCATTGACTTGAATATCAGTTCAGAGGCTTATTTTATTGTTGATTTAAGAGAAGATTGGGGGAGTACGCAGAAAGTCATGTTTTCACTCCACCATCTTGGCTCTGCCCCCTCAAAGTATCCCCATTAAATTATGTATGCCCTCTGACCCAATTATACCACTACTAGTTCTATACCTAGTGAGATCAAGGAGATCAAAGAAAGAAGAAAAGGACCCAACTGTACATAAATATTTCTATACTTCTGTAACTCTTCAGCAAAGAATTAGAAACTGAGGGATGCCCATCAATTGGGAAATGCCAAATAAGTTATAATATATGTATGTGATAGAATACTCTTTTACTGTAAGATAAAAGGAATGGCTTCAAAGAAACATTAGAAATGTGAATTGATGCAGAGTAAACAAGTAGAACCAGGAGAATATATATACTAACACTATACTGTAAAGACTAACTTTGAAAGATTTATGAACTTTGTTTAAGACAATGATGTGCAGAAATTCCAGAAGTTCAAGGATCAAAGGGCCTGGAATCTAATATTCTGAAAATTGAAGGAACTGGGATTACAGCCAAGAATAAGCTATCCAGCTAAAATGAGCATTATCTTTCAGGAAAGAATATGGAGATTCAATGATATAGGTGAATTTCACCTATTTCTAATGAAAAGACCAGAATTTAACAAAAAAAAAATTTGATTTCCAAACACAAAAACTCAAGAGAAACATAAAAAGGTAAAAAGAAAAAAAAATTTGAGAACTATATTTCTGTCATGGGTATACTTAGAGAATGTGGGTTTAATTTGATTTTATTATGATATGAAAAAGAAATTAGAGGTAGAAAAGGGATTATATTGGAAGAAGAGGAAAAAGGAGATAAAATAAGGAAAATTACATCTCACAAATAGGCAAAAAAAGCCTATTATAATTAAGGGAAAGAAGGGAGAAGAATGAGCATTTTGTGAATCTTACTCTCATCAGATTTGGCTCAAAGAGAGAATATAAGATATATTTGGTATCACAAAGAAACTTGTCTCATCTTATAGGGAAATAGGAGGGAAAGGGAGAAAAAAAAGAAGGGAAAACAGACATATTAGGGGAAAGGTGTAAAAAAGGGTGAGGGGTTCCAAAGGGGATGGGCTGTTTGAGGGAGGTGATCATCAAAAGCAAAATACTGGGAAGGAGGGAAGAAGGATAGGAAAGAGAAAAGCATAACCTAGGGTAAATAAGATGGCAGCAAATACAGAATTAGTTATTTTAACTGTGAATGTGAATGGGATGAACTTTCCCATAAAGTAGGAAGTGGATAGTAGACTGAATTAAAAGCCAGAATGCAACAATATGTTTACAAGAAACACATTTAAAGCATAATGATACATACAGAGTGAAGGTAAAGGGCTGGAACAGAATATATTATGCTTCAGGTGAACAAAAAAAAGCAGGGGTAGCATTCCTGATCTCAGATCAAGTAAAAGCAATGATAGATCTAATTAAAAGATATAAGAAAGGAAACTATATCTTACTAAAGGGTGCCATAGATAATGAAGCAATATCAATACTATGTATCAAGTGGTATAGCATGGAAATCCCTATAGGAAAAGTTAAGAGAGATGCAAGAAGAAATAGACAGCAAAACTATAATAGTGTGGGATCTCAACCTTGCTCTCTCAGAATTAGATATATCAAACCACAAAATAAATAAGAAAGAAATTAAGGAGGTAAACAAAATGTTAGAAAAGTTAGGTATGACAGATCTTTGAGGAAATTAAATGGAGACAGAAAGGAGTTTACTTTTTCTGTCTTTCTTTTTTTTATTAAAGCTTTTTATTTGTATAACATATGTATGGGTAGTTCCCCAGCATTGATCTTTACAAAGCTTTCCATTACAAATTTTACCCCCAATCCCCTCCCCTCCCCTAGATGGCAGGAAGTCCACTACATGTTAATAATCTTGAAATGCTTGAGAAGTTATGCAAGAAAAATCCTATCTACAAGAAAAAAAAATCAGAGAAAGGCAACACAATGCAAGCAGATGTCAATAGAGATCATGAAAATGTTACGTTGTGGTCCATATTTCATATCCCTCTCTCTGGGTGTATATGGTTTTCTTCAGTGAACAATTGGAACTGGATTGAGACAATTCTTTGTTGCAGAGAGCCATGTCCATCAGAATTCTGATGGACTTTTTCTGTCTTTCTGCAGAAAGATGAGATTTTGAGGTTTTTATGCCCTAATGTATGGTCAATTTTTGTATCAGTTCTATGAACCACTGAGAAAAAAGAAAACCATAGACTAATTTCCCTAATGAATAGTGATGCAAAAATCTTAAATAAAATATTAGCAGAGATTACAGAAAATCATCCCCAAGTAGGATTTATACCAGGAATGCAGGGATGGTTCAATATTAGGAAAACTATTAGCATAATTGACTATAATAAGCAAATTAACAAAAAACACATGATTATCTCAATAGATGCAGAAAAAGCATTTGATAAAATTCAACATCCATTATTATTAAAAACACTAGAAAATATAAGAATAAATGGACTTTTCCCTAAAATAGTCAGTAGCATCTATTTAAAACCATCAGCTAGCATCATATGTAATGGTGATAAACTGGAACCATTCCCAATAACATCAGAGGTGAAACAAGGTTGCTCACTATCACCATTGCTATTCAGTATTGTATTAGAAATGCTAGCTTTGGCAATGAGAAGAAAAAGAGATTAAAGGAATTAGAGTAAGTAATGAGGAAACCAAATTATCACTCTTTACAGATGATATGATGGTAATTTAGGGAACCCTAGAGAACCAATTTAAAAAAGTATTAGAAATAATCCACAACTTTAGCAAAGATGCAGGATACAAAATAAATCCACACAAATCATCAGCATTTTTATACATCACTAACAAAACCACAGCAAGAGATACAAAGAGAAATTCCATTTAAAAATAACTGTCAATAGTATAAAATATTTGGGAATATATCTGTCAAGGGAAAGTCAGAACTAAATGAGCAAAACTACAAAACACTTTCCACACAAATAAAGTTAGGTCTAAACAACTGGAAAAATATCAAGTGCTCTTGGATAGGCCGAGAGAATATAATAAATATAACAACACTACCTAAACTAATCTATTTATTTAGTGCTATACTAAGCAAACTCCCAAGAATTTATTTTACTGACCTAGAAAAAATAACAAAATTTATCTGGAAGAACAAAAGGTCAAGAATTTCAAGGGAATTAATGAAAACAAAAAAGCAAATGAAGGTGGCCTAGCTGTTCCAGATCTAAAACTATATTATAAAGCAGTGGTCATAAAAACCATTTGGTACTGGTTAAGAAACAGAGTAGTTGATCAGTAGAATAGGTTAGGTTCACAGGACAAAATAGTCAATGACTACAGTAATCTAGTGTTTGACAAACCCAAAGACCCCAGGTCTTGGGATAAGAACTCATTATTTGACAAAAACTGCTGGGAAAACTGGAAACTAATATGGAAGAAACTAGGCATTGACCCACACCTAATACCATATACCAATATAAGGTGGAAATGGGTTCATGACCTAGACGTAAAGAATGATATTATAAACAAAATAGAACATAGGATAGTTTACTTCTCAAATCTGTGGAGGTTGGGGCAGCTAGGTGGTGCAGTGGATAGAGTACCAGCCCTGAAGTCAGGAGGACCTAAGTTTAAATCTGGCCTCAGAGACTTAACACTTCCTAGCTGTGTGACCCTGGGCAAGTCACTTAACCCCAATTGCCTCAGCCCCCCCACCCAAAAAAAAATCTTGAGTTCAAATCTGTGGAGGAGGAAGGAATTTGTGACCAAAGAAGAACTTAGACCTCATTATTATTCACAAAATAGATAATTTTGATTATATCAAGTTAAAAAGTTTTTGTACAAACAAAACTAATGCAAACAGGATTAGAAAGGAAGCAATAAATTGGGAAAATATTTTTGCATTCAAAGGTTCTGATAAAGGCCTCATTTCTAAAATATATACAGAATTAACACAAATTTATAAGAATTCAAGCCATTTTCCAATTCATAAATGGTCAAAGGATATGAGCAGACAATTTTCAGAGGAAGAAATTGAAATTATTTATAGTCATATAAAAAGATGCTCCAAATCACTATTGATCAGAAAAAATGCAAATTAAGACAACTATGAGATACTACTACACACCTCTCAGATTGAATAAAATGACAGGAAAAGATAATGATGAATGTTGGAAGGGGTGTGGGAAAACTGGGACACTGACACATTTTTGGTGGAACTATGAATGGATCCAACCATTCTGGAGAGCAATTTGGAATTATGCTCAAAAAGTTATCAAACTGTGCATGTCCTTTGACCCAGCAGTATTTCTACTGGGCTTATATCCCAGAGAGATCTTAAAGAAGGGAAAGGGACCCACATGTGCAAAAGTGTTTGTGGCAGCCCTTTTTGTAGTGGAAAGAAACTGGAAACTGAGTGGCTGCCTATCAATTGGAGAATGGCTGAATAAATTATGGTATATGAATGTTATGAAATATTATTGTTCTGTAAGAAATGACCAGCAAGATGATTTCAGAGAGGCCTGGAGAGACCTATATGAACTATGCTAAGTGAAATGAGCAGAACCAGATCATTATACACAGCAACAAGACTATCTGATGATCAATTCTGATGGACATGGTTCTCTTCAACAAAGAAGTGATTCAAACCAATTCCTATTGTTTAGTGATGAAGACAGCCATATACATCCAGAGAGAGGCCTGTGGGAACTGAATATGGACCACAGCATAGCATTTTCATGCTTTCTGTTGATGTTTGCTTGCATTTTGTTTTCCTTCTTAGATTTTTTTCTCTTTCTAGATCCAATTTTTCTTGTGCTGCAAGATAACTATATAGATATGTATACACATATTGGATTTATCATATATTTTAACATATTTAACATGTATTAGACTACCTGCTATCTAGGGGAGGGAGTGGGGGGAAGGAGGGGAAAATTTGGAATTGAAAGTTTTACAAAGGTCAATGTAGAAAAATTACTCATATGTTCTGTAAATAAAAAGCTTTAATAAACAAAAAAGAATATGCCTTGATATTTATATAGAGCATTCACATACATATTTTACAGAGATATGAAGGCAAGTGCATGGTTCAATAGTTGCTGATATTTCCTGTATTGCTAAATTTTTCTTATAGTGTAATCTATATAAAATGATCTTGGAATTCTTTCCTGTCTTTATCTTTGTAAATAATCCTGACATTTTCTGATAGTTCATCAGATACAATGTAATGAAGTCATAAAGTGGTGGTTCTACTGTTTTTAATGATAAAAACAAATCACCACAGAAGGAATAAAATATCTGTTCCATTTCAAACATATCTGCTGACCTCTTTGTTTCATCTACAAATGTTCTCAGAATGATCTAGCTTAGCTGGGTTTCATTCCAAGCTCTCTAGCACCTTTTCTATATGCTTTTCTGAAGTGTTATTATCAATAATCTTTTATCACTCTCTGTTATATTTTCAAATGATCTTGTACTCTAATAAAATGTTTCCTTTGTATACTCTCTCTTCATTTTGCAAGAACTTCAAGTTATTTGGTCACTAAGAGAATATTTAAGATCTTCTGATCTCTGGTTCTGGATAATTATAGCTAAATTTTAAAAAGCAGTTTTTTTCAAAGACTAATATGTATTTAATTTGCATGTATTTAATTTCATACCTTAACTAAAATAATCAAAATTAAAATTTCTTTTTTACTATTTTCAATTTTAAAAAGCATCCTAAAATTTACAACCCTTTTCCACCTATATTATTTGAAATTTAAGGACAGCTGGCAAAAATATCTTATACCTACCTTCCATCAAGATCTGGGTATTTGTAAACCCCATTTTCAAGTGCTTCAAGCAGCTGTGCACCTGTTATTCTGACAACTAGAACTGGGTCCACTGTAGGAAGAATAGCCAAAAGATCATGCAAAGTGAAATCCCCTGCTGGATGAATTCGATCAGAACGAAGAGTACCTATAATAGTTACAGTAAGAAACAATATACTTCTTGATTTTATTCTTGATAGAAAAATATTCAACTCAATGACTTCATAAAGTTCATCATTTCAGATTTCTCTATATCACATTGTCAAAAATATATTTTCCAATTATTTCTCCACTATTATCCCTATATTTTTTCAGTTTAAGACCTATATCTATCATTTATTTTAAAAGAAAGTTATACTTAAAAGCTATCTACTTTAAGCCCATTATCACTGAGTATTGGGGATAAAGGGATTTAAATCTCCAGTTTTCTACTACCACCCATAAAGCTTTCCAAACTTATTAGAAGCTAACTTTTTAAAATACATTTACAGGAAAAGATTGTACAACCTTTCCAAGTAAATTATTCCAATATGCAAATACCTCTTAAAAATAGGACATTTCTCTCTATCTCAAGTCTAAATTTCTTGTGTGGGTGCTTAAAACCAGTACTTCTTCTGTCCTTAGAGGAAATGGGCTTTTAAACAAGCTGCTTGTTAAGACAAATGTTCAATGATGTCATCAAGAAAATACAGCATTTTTTTCAATTCAGAAGTAACTCAGAATAGCCAAGCCATTACCTAGGTTCTTGATTTATGTGATATATTGATAACACTCAGCATCAAAACAAGTTTAGTTCTCCTAAGGTAAAAAAGCATTCAGAGAACTCAACTTCAACTGAGGGCCCTATGACTAAACAAAGAAAATTTTATAGGACAAGCAACTCTTAGAATACAAAGTAGAAGCAAAGATTCACTATTTAGCTTAAAGAAACCAATCTAGCTTTATAATTCCTAATTATCACATAATTAAGTAAAGATAATAGGACATAAAAACAGCTGTGTTAAGATTTCTCAGTTGAATTAAGTTTCTTAAGTTAACCAAAGGATCTCAAAGTCTAATCATTCTAAAACAAGACTTTCATAAACTAAATTCAAAATTTACAACTGTAAGAGGAATTATAATAATCTCTATGGAAAATATAAAAAATAATAAAATGTTTATTACGAGGCAAAGTCAAATTAAAGAGAAAGTAAAGTTTAAGTTTACAAATACATAAACTTCTTATTAATTCAACAATGATATCATTCAGCATAACAAAAGCACACCAAATGAAAATTTGATCCCACAGAAGTAACAAAATATATTTGTGAATAGTAATTTTAAATTTGTTAATAACTGCCCAAGTGCTAGTAATGTTTCAGTTTAAAATCAATCTGAACTGTGAGAAACATTTTTTTAAAAATTAAATAACAGAACCACCTGAATTAAGTAGTGCTACATCAGCACGGGTAGCTTCCAACATTGCATTAGTTACTAGATTTCCCAGATTGCTCTCTGATCTTCTTACAGTAACTGCACATTCATCTAATTCCATGTCAATTGGGCAGAGAACTTCTTTTAACATATACTAAAAAAAAAGGAAAAAAAAGAGCTATCTAAAATTAACTTATTTCTTCTATTTTTTAAACACTTTTTTTCCCTTTTAAAATAAGTAGCCTTATGTTCTTTTTACACTCTAGATCCCAATGGTACCTAAACATTATAACATATTCCAGAAAACTCCTAAGGCTGAGAGTTTATATAAGGGTAAGAAATTAAGTACACTAGTATATTAGTTTACCAGACCAGTCTAATAAACATTCAAGTTTTAGAAACTTCTATTAGATAACAGTTTTTCACCAGACACAGGAAAAAATGACAAGAGATCCATTTCTAATAAATAATGGTCCTTTGAACACCTGAGACAAAAATTAGATACACAGTTCTGAGAGGGTTCCAAAATCTGAAACCAACTTGAGGTTCAGGGAACCAGGAGAGAGGTGCTAGGCTGATACCAAGACATCAAAATACTAAACACAAGCACATTATCTGGGCTTTCACCCTAGAATCTGCCCTGGAATAGTAAAATATATTACATTTAATAACACCAAGATGTTGACTTATTTTCATTTGTCAATTTTTAATGCCAAACTTAAACATTTTAATTACTCTACTTTTACCCTTATTGCAATCTTACATGGATGCCAATGATCCTCCCACCAAATATTCAAGATTTTCATATCCTAGAATCTTGCCTAGATTTTACTGCCCCCTAGCCTAGATCTCAGCAATGCCATATAACTTTTTTCCTATTAAACATCATATTATATTTCCAATTAAATTCATTAAATACATTATTATTCCATCTCTGTTATTAGCTGGAAATTTTAGGTAGAATAGACACCAAATTTTCATAAAAATGGATAAAGTACAGTAATGAATATGTAGCATATTAGAATACTAGGGACCAATGCAATATTTTTTCATTAGACTATATAAAATGTTCACAAATGTGGACATTGAGGCAGGAAAAAAGCAACTATTGACACAGACATATCTTAAGAATCCCAACAATGCCTTTTTCCAATATGCATTGCAAGAAATTATGCATTAATAATATTTCAGTTATCAAGAATGACTAGGGAATGCACCTGATAACAAAATTAATTCTGTAAGTTCTAAAATCCTTTTTAACTATGAAAAATGGAAATGTTTCTTAATCAAATTATATACTTTCTTACCTTATTAAGTAGTGAATATTAAATATAATAAAATCTTTCCCTGATAATTTGGGGGCATCATTATGACTAAATTTTGTAGTATTCAGTAATAAAACTGGGAGTTACTGTGTTTTGGGGGTAAGAGTTCCTTAATCCTATATTTATCATTCTTAGGGTGGGTGACATGTCATTCTTTCTGCTATTTTGGGACATTCTCTTTTTCTCTGCTATTTCCTATCTTTGCTGACTATTCTCATTTCTAGCTTCTGATAACGTCTGCTACTCACTGACTCTGTTTGTCCCTGTTTTCCCCCTTCAACTTTTCTTTTTGTTTCATTGTTATGTTCCTGCCATTTTCCAGCAGGCCCTGGCACCACTGAGCAATGGTAAAATTTCCCTTTATATTATCCACTTATCAAATCCTGCTTCTGTTTTTTTAATCACTCAATGACATTAACATTCATCACTTTCCTGTCTGTTCATCAGGTTCTCTTGTCACTTCTTATGCTTACAGGCTTTAAAAATTATTTTCAGGTTTATGTCTATCCTAAATACCTGAGTATGCTGGACATCTCTGCCTACTAAGTAGAATCTTCTTATATTTGACTTATACAAAATAAAAAATTAGGCTAGATTAAAAAAAAAAAAACATGATGAACCTAAGTATCTGTGGACTGAAAGAAATAAGAATGAACTTAAACTGTCAGTCTGTGTATAAATATCTAACTTCTAAAATACTATCCGCAGCATTAGCATATTATTTCTTCAAAAGTCTAATGTTATTAAATGCCACATTAAATCAGAAACATTTTTCCAAAGCACTTTGCATATATGAGAAGATAAGATTTTAAGTATGTTAATCATTAAAGCCAATTTATTTCTTCCTTAAAGTTATTAGTTTATTTTGATTTATACTTGAAATACTTCACTGAGTATATGCTATTTCTGAAAGTACTTATTTATTGGCAGATGAACTATGTCAATGACACCTTCAATAGATCAAATAAAAGTTATGAAATTTTTATTGCTTTCTATTTTCTATGATATTTTGTGAAATGGAACAAAATAAAACAGATTCTGAAATTTAAGATGTTTTATAAAGTGCTCAATAAATATTTGTTGAGTAAACTGATGGTTAATTTAAAGATTATGTACTAAGAACACAATAAAAAATATCTGAAAAGCTAAAAAAAAATGAAGGTAGCATGGGAACAATATTAGAAATCCTGAGTCCTAAAAAATAGAAAAACAAATAGACCAAACAAAAAGAGGATGAAATCACTGTAAACTTAATATTGCTTACATCTCTTTCTTTTCATCAATTGATTTTTTTATCATTGTTCAGAAAAAAATGTGGGTATATAAATAAACAATAACTTTTTATAACTTTTTTATGTAGAACAATCTACACTTTTATACCTTCTATAAGACATCATTGAAATTTATGAACTTTTTATACATGGCCAAAAGTTTTTATAATTATATAAAATGTTAAAATGCCATAAACAAGTTTTTTTTTAATTAAAAAAAGAAATATGTGTACATATATATGTATTTTAGACCTGAAAGTGATCTGAGATATCTCATCTAAATCTCTCACCCTATATATGAAATTGGGTCACTAAAAGGTTTAGTGACTTCTCTAAAGGACACAGCTCGTGGAGTCGAAACTAGAACCAATGTCACTGGCTAGGATTCTTTCCATTATACCATGGTGACTAGATATTATATTAAATTTTTAATTTTTTTGCTATTATTTTATTTTATTTGCTAGTATTTCAACTGTCTAGTGTTACTAGTGTTGATAGTGTCATCTACTCAATTTTTTTTTCTGAATTTTTCCATAAGAATACCCATGAAAACAGAACTGCAATCTTATCTTATGGAAACCTGTAATGGTTGATTAAAAAAAACAAATTACTTTCATGCATTAGGACTGTAGATGAGTCATGAAAATCTTCCTCTTTTGACTCAACCAGAGGTCCTAAGACCCAATTAACAGGACTAGGGTAGACTTATGCACTTCAATATTTGTTTTTGGAAAATAAAATTTTCCAAGCAATTGTTTTACATTGCCCTATTCATAAAAGTATAAGTTAGAACCATATTGAGCTCCCAAACTTTGTATCCACATTCCACATTCATACTCTGAAAGAAAAGTCACTGTTTAGATCCTCTGACCATCCCAACTCTTCCAGGAAGATACTCAGGCAAAGTTTTAGATGAAATCAAGCTTGAGATGATCCAGGATAAAGGGAAATTGGAATACCAGAGGTCTTCTAGAAAACTGAAAGGTTCTATATTCTTTCTGTACTTCTTTGGGTACTGAAAAGAATCTGATATGAAAGATATCCATATCTTAGGCTCACTATGATAGAATCCAGAATATGAAATAATTATAATGAATCTGAAGACACTATAAAGTTTTAGCTCCAGATACAAGTAAAAGCAGGCAAAAGCAGTTTTCTCCTGTTATGAATCATCAAGTGAATCTTTTCTATAATCATTAAGCAAAAACCAGCAGAGATTTTTGAGATCACAGATGAAGACAAAAGAAAATGTTTTCTTTCCTATTACTGGCTCTCTGAATTGTGGATATGCAGAGGAAAACATGTGACATAGGCTCTGAAGTTGGGATGTGGCCATATTGGAAAGGTCTTTGGATGACAAACTAAAGTAAATTAAGCTTTACTCAGGAAATAATAGAGAACCACTAATGATTTCTGAACAAGGAGTAATCTGAGCATCCCTATTAGTAAAAGATTATTTTGGGGAGTGATATGAAAGACAAATTGGAAAAGAGTGGCCCCAAATACTTGTCAGAATGTTATGACAATCAGCTGGTAGGTATGAGGACCTATATTGGAATGGTAATATTAAAGAAAGGAGGAATTTATGAGAAGCAGAAGTAGAATCGCTAGTATTTGATAAGTGGATAGTAATGGTGAGGGACAAGGAAGACTAAATAACCTCTAATTTACAAACATGGAAGACCTGATTGTGGTAACACAGTGAGAAAGAATAAAGTTAATCAGTTTAGACATAATTTAAGACATTGCTACAGCAATAGATACTTTAAGATACTTTAAAGGAAAGTAAAAGAAAAAGAAAGGAAGAGAGAAGAAAGGGATTTACCATCTGCAACTCTATTTGATTTGGACTCCAGGAAAAAGAATGCCCCACCCAAGATAAACTGACCATTGAAAATCTCATCATTTCAATGTTTCATTTTTAATATTCACCATCTTCCTAATTCTTTCAGTCCCCTCTCCCCATTGATTGAGGGGCTAGAGGGTAAAATACTAAACTCCCAAAGTTTTCCTTTATAGAGGACTGGATCTAGACTTTACAAATAACTCTTCATTTCCCATCCATGGCTCTGCTTGGTCTGGATGCCATAGAACATGATGTCCCTCTTCTTGGTATCCCCGGTGCTCTTCTCCCCATTTTAGTTTCCTTTTGTGTGTTTTCTTCCATAGACTGTAACTTCCTTGAGAGCAAAGGACTGTCTTTCTAAAATTCCTATAACTCCTATTCCAAAGCCCATTGGGATAGGATTCTCTCCTTCTTAGAAATGAGGGGCAAGGTAGAGTTGGAAAGAGACAGACAGCTTCAGTTCTCAGGCTGAATCTCACACAGGAATCTGGGAAGACTTAAGAACAGCTAGCAGTCTCCATTATGTTCATATTACCAGCTTGCTATTTTAAAGACTCCTGGGAGTGTTCCCTTGGACAAGATCCTGGACCCTCTCTCTTGGTTGATCTGAGTTATCTAATTCTCAATGGGAAAGTTCCTTCACCCTATCTTGTCTAGTATATATTCTCCCATATATAATTACTCTGATTTCTGTTTTGCCACAATTTGGATAAATAGGCTACTTTGCTATTTTCTATGCATGTTCATTGTGGAACTAGTATTAGGTAGGAAAGGGGTCAAGTTTTAGATACAGGAATTGAGGTTTCTTTTCCCTCTCCAAACCACAAATCAATCAAAACATAAAAGAAACCCAATTATCTCCCCTAAATGAACAACATTTAAAGAAACACATTGATGTATTTCTAGGTTCATATCTAGGTTGATAGAGAGATGCCTCTCTCTAAAGGCAGCAGGATAACCTCTAGCCCAACTTGTTTCCTCTCTTGGCAGGAATGAGTCTCCTTTGGAAAGGAATAATGAGCAGAAGTTAGAGAAATAGATCCTGACCATATATAAGTCTCACTATACATGAGTCTGGGTCTGGTTCTGGCTCTCTAAGAACTTACATTCTAATTGAGGAAATGGAGACTCCATATAATTGTTCGGTACTTCAACAGATTTATGATTTCACTGATATTTTTTGTTTTTATCTAATGGTCCTAATCATAAATCACTTGTGTTGACTAGTCCTGGGTAATTTTTATTTATTCCAAAATTAATTTATTCTTATTTTACTCCACACAGATCTTTTGTTATTTTTTTTTTCATTTTTTAATAGTGTGGGAATGAATACAGCATTCAGGTTGTCAATCTGTTATCTTTCACTTATGACTAGCCCAAATACTTTTAAGATAATATTTTCTTAAATGATATACCTTATATCATTTCTTACATACATCTGGGGGATAGGCAGGAACTGTGGGATAGTTAGGATCCTTCCTCCTTTCACCACCTCAAGCATCCAAACTTTAATCAGAGTTCCATCAGGAACTCAACAAATTGACCATAAAACTTTAACTCTTTAGTTTTCCTATATTGATAGTGTGATAGATTTCTTGAAAAATCATAGATCTCATTAAGGTTACTCTATTATGTTCTGTGGCTTGAGGCAACTGATAGAACAGTATCTGTAAAATGAAGCATCTGAAGAACTTTACCACTCTTTCCTTCATTTCCAACTTAATCCTCCAAGATGATAATCAATATCCCTTTGTAAAAATATATATCTTGCTTTATGCCTTGCTTAATAATTACTTAATACCTACTATGTTCCAGGCATTGTGCTAGAAACTGGACTTACAAAGGCAAAAATGAAATAGTTTCTGCTCTCAAAGAACTTACTTTATATATGCATATGCAAACACTACAAATAGAAATATAAAATAAATACAAAGTAGGTTTGGGACAAAGGAACTCATAGATCAGGAAGTTAGAAAAAGTCTTGGGCAGAAAGTAATACTTGAGCTAAAAACTGGATTAAGTAAGGGATTCTATAAGGTAAAGGTAGGAGACCACTCTTAGAATGAAGAAAAAGGCATTCACAGGCAAAGAAATGCATATGCAAAGAATGGCAAGAAGCCCAGGTTAGCAAGGCTGTAAAGTACTGGAATGGAAGTGATATATAATGACTGGAAAGATAGCCTGAGGCAAGGTTGTTAAAAGATTTGAAAGTCAGAACTAGGAGAGTTTTTATCTTATCCTGGAAACACTAGGAATCTACTAGAATTTAATAAAAAGGAGAATGAAGGACAGAATTGCACTTAAGAAAAATCATTTTACTAGTTGTATGTCTGTTGGATTGGAATAGGAAAAGACTTGAGAAAGATAATCAGAAAGCCATTGCAACAGTCCAAGCAAGACATGATAAGATTTGTGTTTGTGCAAGTAGTAAAAAGGAGAAGGCTGTGAGAAATGTAAAGGCAGGAAGATCAAGATTTAGTAACTGATTAGATAAACAAAGTAAGGGAGTATGAAGAATCAAGAATAATGCCAAGGTTGCAAATTTGTGAGACTGGAAGAATGATAGTACCATCAACAGAGAGTTCAGAAGAAGGGTGGGTCTGCAGGAAATATAATGGGTCCTGTTTTTACATGTTTAGTTTGAGATATCTATAAACTATCCACTTTGAATATGGCCAATAGGCAGTTAATGATACTGGACTTTAATAATTACTGAAATATATGCCTTCTTTCTTATCTTTATAAAATTTTATAAGAATGTTTTATTCGTGTATTAAGGATATCCTTGATGAAAATATGGATAGGCAAGTTTTTGCAAAAAATTCTTGAAGTACATCAATAATGAAAAGAATTATTATTGTGGCTGTATTTGCCAAATATTCTAAGATCCTAATATATCCTAATAATAGACTTCTTATTGGAGGATAGTCATTAGGGCTATGCTTTTCACTATCAAGTAAAAATATGTTTTTAAAAAATAATCATACACTTAACACTTCCTAGCTGTGTGATCCTGGGCAAGTCACTTAACCCCAATTGGCTCAGCAAAAAAATAAAAATAAAAAAGTAATAATCATAATCATAGAACAGGATTATATTCTCTGAATTTTTCCATGCAGGAACTAGAAATATTTGACCTACTGTAAAAAATCATTCACAAAAGCCTGCTCTTTTTTCTCTTCATATTTTGATAAAGGATAATAACTTCAATACATGTGCAGAACATTCTCAAAAAATTTATGAAAATTAGAAATCAAACCTATGATTGAGTAGTTGATATTCTCTCAGTTATATAGGGGTATCACTATCAACTATGAATTTTCCTCCATTGTTATGTTATTAGTTCCTTAAAGATGTTTGTTTTGAAGCTATCTCTTGAAGCTAACACCTCCAACATAGATGTGTGGAGGATGAAAAGGAGGAGAATTCATCAAATAATGAATCAATTTATTAACTGACTACTATTTGCCAGGCATGTAAACACTCAGGATACAAACACAGAGGCAAGTTGCCTTCAAGAAGCTTACATTCTCAAGACAGAAGGCCTTTTTTTTTTTTTCAATAAAATAGAAGATATTATCTGCTCAGAGGGGGCAGGGCTGACATAGATGTGACTTGAGAGGAGAAAAGGTTTGTCTTAAGAGTTAGCTGGTCTCCAGAATTAGAGACTCAAAATCTCTGGTAGCAATCTGTTTGTATTTTCCTCTTAAATTCCATTTCCTTTTGTTTGTTTTTTTGGATTTATGGAACTGACAAGCATTTCTAGCATTAAGAATCTAAAGACTAAAGTTGAATTTACCTTTTCTTCTCTAAATCAATAAGGTAAATACTTTCACCTTTGTTTGGAAGACCTATTTTCCATCTCTTTATTTTAAGTCTATAATTTGTTCCCATTATCTTTAAATTATTTAGCTCAAAACTGAAAATAACTGTTCTCATAATGTACAAGATCATTTGGATTTTTTCATTTTATTTCATGATTTCAAATATAATTTTGATTTTTCACACACACATAAAATATCAATCTTTGCACTAATATTTAGCTTCTCTGGTCAATTATTAATTACTATTTTCTTTAGTACTTTGTAACAGCTAGTTCTTTGCAGTACTATAAGCTAATGTTTGTTATCTTTTGTTTCTTGCCATATTAGTTTGTATTTACCCATAATGAATTTTATCCTATTTTTGGTAAAGCCATTTTTCCTATCAAATGACCCAGATTAGGATCATTTTTAACTTCACAAAATTTTTTTAGAATATTAATAACTATATATAATTTAGTATCATTTGTAGCTGTGACAGGAATAGACTTTATTTCCTTCAAACAGTGCAGCAATAAAGTTAATGAATAGAATGTGGATCAGGACCAATTCCTGTCAGAAACCATGAAATATGACAATGAAGGCTTACAATGATTAATAACTATTGCTTGAGAACATCCTTTAAAGCTGTTAATCATTAACTTAACTATAATACAATCAGAACCATGCTTTTCTAATTCATAGAATTAAATGAAATTGGTATGACATGACTGTCTCTTCACAAAAATACGTTAATTGCTAGGAATTTTATGTTCTTTGAAGTGACTGTGATATAACACTTACCTTTGAGGCTTTGTTAAATTGGTCTATGATTTTCAAGACATTATCCACCATAAAATTTTACTTACCTGTAGGTTTTGGGTATAATCTTTTACTATAGCTTTAATACATGGATCTTCTTCCAAATGATTCACAATGTCCAATTTCTCAAATATATATTGAAAAGATGCACCAAAGTGTCTTATATTTATCTTTGTCAGGTTCCTAAAATCAGATCCACTTTTCACAATCCATATATCATTAACTCTCTTGATTCCATACTCATGGTCATGGCCCCCTAGAATTAGATCTATTCCTTGAGCTTTTTGGGCAAGCCGTGTATCATTTATCCATTTCATATGTGTAATTGCAATGATAAAATCGGCTCCCTCTTTTTTAAGTTCTACAGATATTTGATTAGCAACTTCAACATAGTCTTTATAGTCTAGATTTGATTTGCTAACTGTAGCTAATATATCTAACCAGTCTTCTTCCACTAGTCCCATCAAGCCAATTGTTATATTGTTCCAATTAACTATTTTTTTAACTGTGCCATGTCCAAGAGGTTCTGAAGTAAATTTGTCATAAACATTGCTGAGAAACTATGGGAAATGCATTTGTCGTTTGTATTCTTCCAAAATATCCACACCAAAATCAAATTCATGGTTTCCTAATAAAAAAAATCAATCAACAATGTTTAGTAACTACTCTGATAAAATAGGAGTATTCTACTTTAATTTGGTTATAAATTATAGGTCTACAAATAATAAACTAATAAAAACTGAATCATGCATTTTAAGACCTAACATACACATTTTTTCACTTAATGGTAGTTTATTTTTTCCAATTACATGTAAAGATAATTTTCAATATTCACTTTTGCAAGATTTTGAGTTCTGAATTTTTTCTCCCTTCCTCCACTCTCTCCTTCCTCCCCAACACAGCAAGCAATCTGATATAGATTATACAATAACATAAACCTTTTATATATATATATATTATAAATTCAGATTAGCCCACATGCTGTCCTAGTTCTCTTTTAATGAATGTTAAAAACAAACAAGAAAAACTCAGAAGATTTACTTACATTGGTTCAATCTTGAAAGAAGAAGTTCAAGAAAAGAATGAATTGCACAGGGTGATAAAATATGGATGACTTAGAGGGAGTACCAATATCATATCAATGAGTAATACTGAAATAATCAGTAAACATTAAGAGCCTTGCCATGGAAATACAAAAAGAGGCAAAAGACAGACCTTGCCCTTAAGGAGTTTACAACATAGTAAAGGAGAATACATGCAAACAAATATATACAAAGCAAAGTACCTACAGGATGAATACAAAATAATTAACAAAGAATTAACAGGGGTTAGGGAAGATTTCCTGTAGAAAGTGATATTTTAGTTTTGACTTAAAGGAAGTCAGAGAGGTCAGCAGTATTCTAGCCATGGGAGAAAAAGAAAGTGCCTGAAACCAAGGCATAGGAGTGTCTTCTTCATGGAATAGCCACGGGTCAGTGTCAATGGATAGAAAAGTTCAACTTAAGAAAAAAGTACATAAAGACTGGAAAGGTCTCTGAATGCTAAAGAGAGCATTTTTAATCTGATCCTGGAGGTGCATGAACTAACTGGAGTTTATTGAGTAAGATAAATGATTAGACTTTAACTTTAAAAAAAAAATTAGTGGTTGAATGGAGGATGGATTAAAAGTGGGGGAGAGACTCAAGGCAGGCAAAATCACCAATGGAGTACTGTAAAAGTTCAGACACAAGATGATAAGGGCCTGCACCAGAGTGGCAGAGTAGAAAAAGGGTGATGAGTGATATATATATACCATAGTTCTAAATTGTATATATGCCCACATGTATGTATACACATGTATGTTATATATGTGTACATACAAACACATACAAATATACACCCAATAGAAAAGATGAAACCAACTGAAAAAAATATCAAGTGAAAAATGGCTTCATTTCTTTTTTAAACTCAGTTGATAAAAGACAACACTTCTGTATCACTTCACAATTTACAAAGTACTTTTATTGCAATGCTTATGAGGAGTATGTGGCATAAATATTATTTATTATTCCTTATTTTAAAGATTGGAAAATTGAGGTTCAGAGAAACAAAATTATTTGCCCAAGGTATAAATAGTAGAACTGCAACTCAAAATAAATTCAGGTATAGTGCTTTGTTCTTTATATCACTTTGCCTCTCAAATGATGGAAACAAAAAGTCTGTAAATACTGGGAAGAAAAAGGAAAATAGTATTAATTAATATTTGCCTATGGCCTTTAGGGATTCAATGATTACTAAATAAATTGAAGAGTCTTAATACCTAGTCCCCTGAAATATACACTTCTTTCAGGGATTCTTCTATGTTGATTTTTAGGGTGATGGGCAATAATTAAGGATATCCTCACATTTTCCTGTAGTATCTAAATTGGCATCTAAATAATCTAATCTTATGTACAAACACGTCAATAGCAATGCAACTCCAGGAGGGTTCATTTAAAATAAAATTGCCTTGGGGAAGAATCTAGCATTTAAGGATACAATGCCTTTTGGTCTAGTTTAATTTAAGAGATCTCAATCATTCCAGCCCATTTTGCATTTCAAGAGTCATGAGAGTTCCCAAGAATCTAGAATATCCAAAGGTAGTGGGAGTCATATAATTCTTCCTTTAGGAAGAAAGCCCACATTTGCCTCAGGTGGCCATAATCTAATCTCAAGAGTTGGCAGTACCTTAAAGATTATCTAATGCAGTGGTGTAAAATCTAAATGGAAAAGGATCTCTTTGAGTCATATAATGACTTAGAAAACTACTAACACAATCTCTGTTGTACTGTATTTTTTATTTATTTTGTTAAACATTTCCCAATTACATTTAATCTAATCTGGTTCAGGTGTCCTTGGAAAATTTGCAGGCCATTTATAGCTGATGGGCCACATGTCTGACATCTATGATTTGGTCCAATTTGAGTCTATCTTCTTTACAAGAATGTCCCAAAGTTATTATTCACACTTCATTTAGTGACAGGTGAAATTCCCTATCACCTATAAAAATCAATTCCAATTTTGGACACCTTTGTGTTTTATTTCACATTCCATTTTTTAAAAAAAAAAAAGATATTTCTCTCATCAACCTAGCAAGGGCTGTTCTTGCCAAAAATGACATTAAAAAACATTCAGAAAAACCAACATGTCTGACAATATAGCCAACATTCTACGCACATCATTCCTTACTTTTTTAAGGAAAGAATTCATTATTATTATACAATGTGAGTCATCATCACTATACAGGGTTCCATTTCATTTTATTATTCCATCTGTTTACAGTTTCATTATTGTATATAGAGTTCCTCATTCTTACTTTGCTTTTCATCAATTCATATAAGTATTCTTTTGTTTAAATGACTATAATTATATTCTGTTATATTCCTATACTACAATTTTTGTGCCATTCTCCAATAAATGGGCACCTACTTTTTTTCCCCAATATGGTCACCAAATATTTTTATTAATATTTTGGTATATACAGATCTTTTCCTTTAAAAATAAAAATTTGTTTTAGTCAGGCAAGATCCATCTTCTCATCTTCTCATAACAAACCTCTCCCTCCCATTACAGAAACTGAAAATCCAAGAAAAACAAAACCCATGAAAAAATGTGTAGTCAGTCAAAACAAATTTCTATGTCTAAAAAAAATTGTCACATTCTTCATTCTGAGTCTTTCACCTATCAGATAGTAAAGAAACATGTTTCCCCATCAGTTCTCTAGAAATCTAGTTTGTCATGCTGATAAGAGTTCAGCACAATAATAGACCATGACATTTTTATACCATAATTTATTTATCCATATATAAACACATGTGGATATATATGTGTTATGTATATATGAATATGTATACAACTTTAGTTTGTTTTGCTTGCATTTTTTTCTTTTCACCAGTTCAGATAGGAGGGATATTCAAATGTCAACAGTTTCCCCCCACCCCTTGTTTGCATGGATGTTTGCTTGTGCATCCTGATAATATGAGATAATTTTCTCTAATACTCCTTCCTCCCCCTCTCCCTAATGTATTCCTTTTCCCCTCTTTTCCCATTCTTTCATTAACATCAAGACATAGCAAAACCACTCCTAGGCCTCATATAACTGGAATGTTTCCATGAAATTTAATAGGATGGCTAGATATTATCTATCCATATTTGAATGTAAACATTTCATTTGTTTATCTTATGTTTTTCTTCATTCCTTTCAATATGAAAGTTTCTCTCAATCTTTGGTTTTTCCATCAAGAATGCTTAAAAGTCCTTCATTTCATTAAAAATCCATTCTTTACCTCTGTAGCATTTTACTCAGCTTTTCTGGTTAAGTTATTCTGTTTTACATTTACATCCTTTGTCTTCTGGAATATCATATTTCAAGTTCATTCCTCCATTAGAGCAGTACCTGCTAAATCATGTGTGATGTTGATTGTGGCTCCTCAATACTTTTTTTTTTCTTTCTGTCTGCTCACCATATTTTTGTTTTACTTGGATACTCTAGATTTTGGTTATGATATTGCAAGGAGTTTTCATTTTTTCCCTAGGATACCAATGGATTTTTTTTCTATTTCCATTTTGCCTGAGATCTGGACAGTTTAAAATTTCTAAATATCTTGAAATGTGAGAGGCAGAGGCAAGATGGTGGAGAGCAGACATGACTCTCTGTGAACCTTTTCTGACCTTCTCTCAAACCAACAGCAGATTAAGCCTCTAAACTGGTTCTGGAGTCAAAGCTCCCACAAATATTTGGAGTACAACACATTTCTTGGAAGAATCTCAGAACAGGTCTGTTTCAAATGGGCAAGGGGACAATCTGCCAAGGCCAGACCCCAGCAGGGATATTGGGGCAAGGAGTTGGGATGGGGAGTCAGAGCATTGTAGCTTCCACACACCTGGAAATCCTCTGTGAGCCTCTTTGGCTACTCTGTCCTGGTTGCAAGTGGGTAATCTAGAAGATTTGCTATAAAAGGCAAATTGTAAACTACTGAGCCCTGAAAGAACACAGGACCTAGCCAAGATTACCTAGCCTGGGAAGTCAAACAGCAGAATGGTCCCAGGGCAAATTAAAGCAACTGTTGCTCCTTTGCATTGAGCAGACCTCAAACCTTAAAACAGAAAAAAAGAAAAAAACAAAAAAACAAAAAAGAACTTTCACCATAGACAGCTTTTATGGAGAGATTACAGACCTCAAATCCTGAGGTTCTTAAAGGCAAAGTAAATCCAGCAGAAGCCGCAAAGGGAGACGTGAGCTGGTCCCCATTTCACAAGGCTTTCCTGGAAGACTGCATAAAGAATCTCAAAAAAGAGCTAGAAGAAAAATGGGGAAAGAAATGAGATCTTTACAATAAGGAGAGGAAAAAGCAAATAGCTCCCTATAAAATAGATTTGATGAAATGGAAAAAGCATATAACTCCTTACAAAATAGATATGAAAAAGATACTAACTTGTTGAAAAACATAATTTGTGAAATGGAAAAAAAAAATACAATGAACAAAACAATTCAATTGGCCAAATACAAAAGGAGCAAAAAAAAAGGTAACTGAAGAAAATAATACACTAAAAATCAGAATTAAACAAATGGAAGTGAATGACTCAATAAGACTTCAAGAATCAGTCAAACAAAACCATACAAATGAAATAAAAGAAAATATGAAATACCTCCTAAGAAAAATAACTGACTGGAAAATAGCTCTAGGAGAGACTATCTAAGTATTATTGAACTTTCTGAAAGCCATGATGAAAAAAGAACCTAGACATTGAATTATAAGTGTCGTAAGTAATCATAAAGGAAAACTGCCTTGATATCTTAGAATCTGAAGGTAAAATGGCCATTGAAAGAATTAACTGATCATATGATGAAAGAGACCCCAAAATAAAACTCCAAGGAATATTATGACTAAATTTCAAAACTACCTCACCAAGGAAGATATTGCAAGTAGCCAGAAAGAAACAATTTAAATACTGAGCAGTCACAATCAGGATTACCCAGGACCTAGCAGCTTCCACCTTAAAGCATTGAAGGGCCTGGAATCTGATATTCCAAAAGGCAAAGGAAGTTGGATTACAGGCAAGAATAAGCTATCCAGCTAAAATGAGCATTATATTTCAAGGAAGAAGATGGGCATTCGATGATATAGGTGAATTTCATCTATTTCTGATGAAAAGACTGGAACTGAACAAAAAATTCAATCTCCAAACACAGAACTCAAGAGAAGCATAAAAAGGTAAAAGGGAAAGAATTCTTGAGAACTGTATTTTTGTTATGGGTATACTTAGAGAATGCAGGTATAGTTTAATTTTATTATGATAATATGAAAAAGAAACTAGAGGTAGAAAAGGGATCATACTGGAAAAAGAGGAAAAAGGAGGTAAAATAAGGGAAATTACATCTCATAAAGAGGCAAAGAAGACATATTATAATTTGAGGAGGAAAAGGGAGAGGATATGGCTCAAAGAGAGAATATCAGACATATTTGGTTTCACAGAGAAATGTCTCACCTCATAGGGAAGTAGGAGGGAATGGGAGAAAAGAAAGGGAAAGACTAAAAGAATGAAAGACAGAAGTATTAGGGGAAAAGTATAAAAAAGGGGCAAAGGCTCTAAAGAGGACGGCTATTGAAGGGAGGTGGTCATCAAAATCAAAATAGTGGGGAGGAGGAAGGAGGAAAAGGAAAGAGAAAAGCATAACTTTAGGTAAATAAGATGGCAGGAAATACAGAATAAGTTATTTTAACTGTGAATATGAATGGGATGAATTCTTCCATAAAATGGAAGCAGATAGCAGATTGGATTAAAAGCCAGAATCTTACAATATGTGAAATGGAGGAATACCTATAAAAATATAGATTGCCTAGGTTAACATTAGAGTAAATAAATTATTTAAATAGTCCCATTTTAGAAAAAGAAATAGAACGAGCTATTAATCAAAACCCTAAGAAAAAATCTCCAGGGAGACTTGCATGAACTGATGCTCAGTGAAGTGAGCAGAACCAGGAGATCATTATTCACGGCAACAACAATACTATATGAGGATCAGTTCTAATGGACATGACTCTCTTCAACAATGAAATGCTTCAAACCAGTTCCAATTGTTCAGTGAAGAAAGCCATATACACCCAGAGAGAGGGATA
>JAJPUD010014282.1:28974-41160 GCA_023553655.1 Myrmecobius fasciatus
CAGGATGATTTCAGAGAAGCATGGAGAGACTTGCATGAACTGATGCTGAGTGAAATGAGCAGAACCAGGACATCATTATACAAGGCAACAGCAATACTATATGATGATCAGTTCTGATGGACATGACCTTTCCAACAATGAGATGATTGTTGCCAATTCTAGTGGTCATGTGATGAAGAGAGCCATCTACACCAGGAGAGAGGATTATGAGACTGAATGTGGATCACAACATAATATTCTCACTGTTTTTGTTGTTCACTTGCATTTTGTTTTCTCGCACTTTTACTTTCCTTTTCGATGTGATTTTTCTTGTGCAGCAAGAGAATTATATAAATATGTTTATACATATTGGATTTCACATATATTTTAACATGTATAACATATATTGGATTGCTTGCCACCTAGGGGAGGGATAGAGAGAAGGAGGGGAAAATCTGAAACACAAGGCTATGCAAGGATCAATGTTGAAAAATTATCCATGCATATGTTTTGAAAAAAATAAATTTCTTGAAATATGAGATCTAGGATTTTTTTCTGGTCATGATGTTAAAGTAGTTCAATGATTCATTTTTCCCCTCCTCAAAAAGGGGAGGTCAGTTGATTTTTGCTATGAAGTAATTTATATTTTCTTCTAGATTTATGTTCAGTCTTTTGACTTTGTTTTACTACTTCTTTGCTGCCTTGTAGATTCACTGGCTTCTTTTTGATCCATTATAATTTTCAGTAAATTGGTTATATGGGGTAGGCTTTTTTTTTCTTCAGTCTCCTGAATCAAACTATCAAATCCTCCAGTTCTTTCTTCTATAGCTCTCATTTTTTCCCCTCTTTTTCAAAGTTCTCTTATTCCTTTTATAAAAACCTCTTAAACTGGTATAAAAACTCTTTCTTCATCTCTTCCTGGAATTCTAGTTGAGTGGTGCCCAAGCTATATATTATTCTTTGAGAGTGACAAAACTATAGATTCCCCTTTAATCTGGTATTCCTGCCTCAGCTGTTCCTCAGCTGTTCCTCTGTTAAGAGCATGGTATCTGAGCCATATCACTATGACTACTGCTTCTCAACTTTCTTCTTTTTTCATTCAAAGCCAGTGTCTTTACCACGGAATGTTATTCCTCTATACAGATCTCTTTCCCACTCTGTTCTGGATCTGTGACCCAGAATGGAATAATGGGAGATAAAGTTGCCAGGTTGTTCTTAGTCTCCATTTTCGGTGACTTGGTAAAGGTTTAGTGAAGTCCTGGTGTGGGTCTAGGTCCCTTCACTTGCCTCTCACTGGATACTGCAGTACTCTACTTGGTGTACTCCTGGCCTGATCCCATCTGCAGTGTCCTGCAAGCTGAGTTGGACAAATGACTCACCATGACTTTTTTCTAATTTTCCCCATCAGGATTCAGTCTGGTACATTTACCAGAGATATTTGGATGAGACTTCACCATATTATTTTCTACCACTCCAGTACCTTGGCTCTAACCACTCAGTCATATTTGAACCCCTTAGGTCTTATGCCACCAGTGGGATGACAAATCAAATGGCATTGTTTGTTACTTTTTGCCTAATTCTTAATTTTTTTCTCAAATGGGTAGAATAATTCATAATGTATCGATGATACTGTGTTTTTACATTGATTATTTTCATCTTGTGTCATCTTCTGATTTTTAGAAAGTTCATAACTAAATCTATTTCTCTGCAATTTCTACTCATTACTCAAAGTTTTATCTTCTAAGAATAAATGAATAATTTAATCATTAGCTTTTCCAATATATAAAATACTTAATAGCTATTACATCAAAACTATGTCTTATCTAGCTTAAATATCCTCCATTTTTTTCAACCTATCCTATCATCATCTTCATTATAATTTCCCTCTACAGACATTATCTAGTTTGTTAAATCATGAGTTTTTTTTTCTTAATAGAACCACATTATTTACAACTGATTACAACTCCCTATATGTCTAGGGAGATGTATCTCCCCAATATTCTTTCTGGTTCTCTATACATAATTAGTCATTCACTAGTGCCTGTACATTTACAACTGATGTGGTTCTATTAAGAAAAAAAAACTCATGATTTTAACAAACTAGATAATATCCATAGAGGGAAATTATGATGAAGGTGACGATAGGATAGGTCGAAAAAATGGAGGCTATTTAAGCTAGATAAGATATACATATCTAATTCCAATCCCATATCCTCCTAATATTCAGGCTAAATTTATCATCTTTAAAAAAGTCTATTAATATTTTACTAGGGGAATACTTAGTACTCTCCCAGTTAAGGAAACTTTTCAAAATAATAGCGAGGGTTCTTGGGAAAATTTGGCTATTATCTATTCCTATAAGATTCCTAAAAGTAGGTAGAGAGAAAGAGCAAGGTTGCTATTATTATGCAAATAATAGAGGCAAATTAATAAAATGTCTTCCTATTTATATCATGAGAAAGATAAAATTCTCAGTTAAAGTTTTAGAGATATAGAATCTTAAAGATAGAAGAGACCTCATAAACCAAGTCTCTTTATTTTACAAATAAGGAAACTGAGGTTTTGTTTAAGGTCATACAATTGTCAAATTTAATTCTTTGTAATTAATAACAACAAAGTCAGTGATTAAGTCACTGACTTTTAGAATCAACAAAAACATTAAACATGAAGTAAAATAATTTACTTGTACCATATTAATTTGGAATTTATACTGATTTAAACTTGAGAGCAGAAAGGACTATAAGAAGTAACTGAAAAGAGAAAAGTAAAACAAGTCAAAACTCAAAATAATTCCTGGAGCATGCATTTTAATGGAAGGGAGAAGAAAAAGTAAGTAACTAATTAAATACAAGATACACATAGATTAGATGGAAGGTATCTGAGAGGGAAAAACATTGGCAGTGAGGGGAAATAGAGAGTTTTCCAGGACTAGAAGAGATTTGAGTTCAATTTTGAAGAAAACTAGAGGAAAAAAGAGAGAGAGATAGGTGAAAAGAAGGGCATTTGAGACACATGAAACATTTTCTATAAAGGCATAAAGAAGATGAAAGGGTCACATATGAGGAATTGTAAGAAAGTCAGTATTACTAGAATATAGAGTAAAGTAAGAATATAAAGAAAAGTGATATTTAAGAAGACTGAAAAGGTAGAAAGGAGACTAGCTATGAAGAACTCTTTATGACAAAAATATTCCTTTGACTTAGGGGTTAATAAAAAAATTCATTAGAATTCACTGAATTTGACCAGATTTGTGTTTTAGAAAAATCACTTCAGGGGGCAAAATTAAGATAGCAGAATTAGACAGCAAAAATTCCCTCCTCCCCTCAGCACCTCTAAACAGATATAAAAATTTCAGCAGACTAAAATCTAATTAGGAGGGGGAAAATAATCGCAAGCCATTTTTTTTCTAAACCAATTTAGACAGAGTCTGAGGTTACTGATGATGGGGCCTAGCCAGGAACACACAAGAGCATTCCAGAATATGGACAGACTACATAGCCAGAGAAATTCTAGATGCAACACAAAGGAGTTTAGACTTGTACACAGGTTAGGAACATGTTAACTGGCAGGTTTGTTGCTCATTACCATGAGTCACAGATCCAAGGTAGTTTGAGGATGGGGAACTATGTTTGGAGTGACATTCCAGGCTGAGGAGAAGTTGTGGGTGCTAGACTATGCACTAAGAGAGTCAGGAACAGCTGTGTGGCTATCACCCAAGAAGCAGAGAAGAGTTTCAGTTCCAGACTGGATCAGCTAGCAGATCCCTAACCTGAGTTGTTTCTGAAATCTTCAAAAAAACAATAGATTTTTGTTCTCCTATTTTTTAGAACTTTATTATTAAATCTCCATTTAAATCTGTGTATTTGTACTCCCTAAATTATTACTATAATGCAAAATGATTTGTAAAGACATATTTCATATTTCTGCCTTTTTATATTTACTTATTATTTCACTGTGCCCTAAAATGTAGTCAATTTTTATAAAAATAATTTCCATTGCAGACATTAAGATCATTTTTGTAGTGAGGGGAAAGAAGGAAAAAAAGAGGAAAATAACTGAATAATTAGAAAAAAGAAGGAAAAACACTAAATATATATTTTAATGACCTTTCAGAAGGCATCATAACTTTTTAAGCTGGAATTTCTCCAAAAATTTATTCAGTTTTGTACTTTCCCCTCTTGTTTATTATTTTGATAAATTTGTCTAAAACTGAAAGAGGATCATTAATTTCTCCTACTATTATTTGAAACTATGTCTTTTTGCAATTTAATTAATTCTTCCTTTACGAATTAATTGAAATAAGTCTAACATTATTGTTATGTAGCTTATTGTTTATGGTTCCTTTAAGCACAGTGCACTTTTCTTGTTTATCTTTGCGTTGTAAATTTTATTTCTGCTTTGTCTGAAAGCATTATATTATGTAATACCAGAGAAACTGAGGCTGGTTGAGATTTTTTTTTTAATTTTTAATGTGGAGAGTTTAAGAGAGTTGATCAAATGGGACTCATCCAAAGCATTTAGGACAGATAAACAAAAGCAGAGAACTTATATAGGGTTTTAGTTAACTAAGGTTTGCAAACAGAATACATAACCTGAGTATACAATCTTATAGGGGAAACAAAGGCAGATAAGGGGAGCAAGGACACTGGGAAGATGGACAAGCCATAATTCCAGGAAAGGATCATAACTTAATACTGACAGGATAAGAGTCAAGATAAGAAGGTCAAAGACAAGAGACAGTGAGGTGAGGAGCAATACAAAAAGGGAGAATTATCCTAGCAAGGATCGAGATAATGCACCAGGAATTTACAGGTGCATTATATACATACATTACATACATACAATTTATATACATGCAGTGGTATGTAAAGGTGATCAGAGCTCCAAGGTTTTTCCTGGAGTCTTTTTTTTTAAACTCAATTCTCCCAGTCTTAATTGCAAGAAAGGGGGGGTGACTATGGCTTATTATCCAAGACTCAACATCTAAATCCCACTTTTTTGAGTTCACCTAATAAGTGATCTATTTTTTCCCCTGCATCTCATTTTCATTCTATGTATGTTTTTTTTTTAAGTGTATTCCTTGTAATCAATAGATTATAGGATTTTGATTTCTCCAATCTGTCATCTTTTGTTTTATGGTATTGCTTAATCTTTTCAAATTTACATGAGAATTTAAATTACGAGATTAAGGTTATTTTTAACTCAATTTGTGTGTCTTTTATTTTATAAATAAGGATTAAATATGTTTCCTTCCTATTTTAAGCCAGCATTTGTTTCTATAAATCGAGAGATGAAGAATGATTAAAGGATGATCAAAATTACTCAAAGAACCCTAATGAGTCAATGAAAAAAAAAATTAATCAAACTTTAGTAAAGCATCAGAATACACAATAAACCATATAAATCACCAATCTTTCTATATTTTACTTACAAAACCCAGTAGAATGAAACAAAGAAAAACTACATTCAAAATAACTTCAAAATGTATAAAATATTTGGTTGTTAAACTACAATGGTACATTAAATATATACAAATATAACCATAAAACATTCTTTGCTGAAAAAAGGAAGGTAAATTATTAGACATTAATTGTTGATGGTTTGACTGTGACAATATAATTAAACTACTTAAATTAAATTATAGATTTGGTATTATAAAATGACTAACAGGTGATGTTTTAGAGAAAGATAAGGTAATAATGGTCTAAATCAATAAATAAGATCCATAACCAACTGAACACAATAGCTAAGTATTTGGCAAATCCCAGGACAAAAGCCCTTATGGAGGTCATACTATTTGCCAAATACTGCTTAGAAACCTAAAAATAAATTTGGAAGAATTTAGATTTGACTAGCATATTATATTAGTGATTTTCAAAGTATAGAGCAGGAACTCTTGAGCATCCCTGAGAACTTTTCAGGGGAGCTTTGAGGTAAAAACAATTTTCATAATAATACATTTTCATTTCTAATATGGCACATATTACACATAAACAAAAGCTTTCTGGGGTTCTTAATGATTATTAAGAGTATAAAAGGGTCCAAATATCAAAATGAACTCATAAGGTATACACAATCTATGTATCAAAGATAAGGTAATAAAATTATTAGGGCTGAGCAAATCTATGGTTGAGTAAGAATTCTTAATGAAGCTATAATTAGAAGAATCATAAAAGCTAAAATAAAATATTTCAATTACATAAAATGTAAAAACTTAAAGTCAGTACAGCCAGGATAAGAGAAGTTAAGAGGGGGAAAATCTTGGCAATCAATATCTCAAAGGAGTTAAGAGACATAATAGATTGACACAAGCAGATAAAACAAAGTGTCATATAGAAGATCATGACATCATAAGCTTAGAACTGGGAATCATCTAGTCCACCTGGCCTTCCCCCATATTTCACAGATGAGGAAACTGAAGCCCAGAGAGATTCTATGGTTACATAGACACTTAAGTAGTTCTACCAGGATTTGATTCAGATGGGGACCCTGGAAAAAAGGGGCTGAAATTTCAGAGAGAAGTTTAGATTTGATTCTCGGGAAAGTCTTCTAAACAAAGCTGTCCAAAAGTATAATGCACTGTGAAAGGAAATGCCCCATTTAAGGGGCATCCAAAAAAGGAATAAGTATAGGTTAGACCTGATTGCCACTAAGGTCCCTGCCCACGCTCAAATTCTATATTACATGGGAAACTATTTTACTATAAGAAATTATGAATATGACAAATGCAAAGAAACATGGAAAGACATAAAAACCTAAAGTTAGAATTTCTGGGGATGGAGCCAAGATGACAGTAGAAAAAGCACTCAGCAGTGAGAGTTTTCCCAACATTCTTCTCCAAACAACTTTAAATTTATACCTCAATTCAGATTCTAAATGAAAAGATGATATATGTAACTTCTAAGAACTTTATTAAGGCAGTTAGAAGGATTCTACATAGAAAAATGATATAGACGTTAATTATGTTGGGATAATATAAGGAAAAAATGGAGAGGTAAGAGGGATATCCTGGAAGGAGGAAGGAAAACGAAGAATAGGGGAAATTATCTCTTATAAAAGAGGAACACAAAAGAAAGAACTCTGAGACTGAAAGGGGAAATGGAGGGCAGGGACAATGTCTAAATCTCATTTACCTAAAATGGGTCAAAGAGGGAAAAATTACTTGACTGGTAATAGAAATCTACTTTACCAAACAGGAAAATAAAAGGGGAAAGAAAAGGGGGAAGATAAAATCAGGGCAGATAAAAGAAGAAAGTGGTCAGAAGCAAAACAAAGAAAAATAAACAAAAGAAAATAGGATGGAGGAAAATTCATATTTAATAATAATTGTCAATGTTAATGGTATGAAATCAGCCCTAAAATATAAGGTGACAAAAAAATGAATTAAAAACCAGAATTCAACCTTATGCTATTTATAAAAACACACTTGAAACAGAAAAACACACAGAATTAAAGTAAGGGGCTGTAGCACAATCTATGAATGTTTCAGTTGAAGTAAAAAAGGCAAGACAATTGTGATTTCAGACAAAGTAAAAGCAAAAATAGACTTAATTGAAAAGAATAAACAAAGAAACTACATCTTGCAAAAAGGAATCACAAATATTAAAATAATACCAACATTAAACACATATGCATCAAATGGCATAGTATTTAAATTCTTAAAGGAAAGTGAAATAAATTACAGGAAAAAAATATACAATAAAATTTAACTAATCAGGAATCTCAGATTCTCTTCTCAGAGCTGGATCAATCTAACCATAAAATTTTTAAAAAGAGGTTAAGGAGATTAAAAGAATATTAGAAAAGTTAGATATGATAGATCCCTGAAGAAAACTGGATGGAAAAAGAAAGTAATATAAATTTTTCTTAGGTGCACATGGCACTGAACCAAAAATTGACCATGTATTAAACAGAGGTATTTAAATGTTTTCCACTCATGAGCTCTTTTTACCTGAGAAATTTTTATGTAACATGTGTATAAAATGGATATACAAGTCAAACATTTACTGATAATAAATCATAATTTTACAACTCCCACAGTCAGTTATGCTACCCATATAAAGTCGTGACCAACAATATAAGAAGCTTTGTATTAAAGTATAAAAACAATTACTCACAGTATTGCATAAACTATGCAAAAAAATAGGTGGAGTCATACCAAATTTTTATTTTAGTTTGATTATAAGATTAAGCTCCCCTTTTGAAAGAAAAACCTAGTTCTAACAACTAAGCCAAATTAACACAGATATTCTCTTAAATCTAGGTTATCTATAGATTTAGCTAAGAGACTAATGCCATTTAGTGTAAGGTTTTATATATATATATATATGTATATATATATCTTTGTATAAATAAAATAAGCATAGATAAGGCTATTTTAAAGGCTAAAAAGTTCCCCTTTTTGGCAGCTGTAGAAATAAGAGTTGATTTTTTTGAGCTAGAGATTAGTAGTGTAATCAGGAATTTAGAGATTAATAGTGTAATCAGTAAGGTTACTGGTTACAAAATCTTACAGATTCAGCACAGAGACTTTTGAGATAATCTCATTTTGATAGTTTAATGTTGCCAACAATACAAATTTAAGTTATAAAAAATTTAGAAGAAAGGGATTAGTCAGATGATGTGCCTTGTTCAATTAACTGAATTATGTTCAAAGAAAGTTTACTAAAATTGCTGTAATTTTTTTCTCTTTTCTGTGACAAAAATAAGCTTTATAACTCACTGCTTTGTCATTAATTACTCAGAAATTAGTTGACCTGAGTTAATGATAACTTGTTGGTTTTACTATTAAATTATTGTCACTATGAAGAAATGTCTCTGAATTTATCTTATTTTAGATAATTAATTTTAACAGTTGAAACAACCAACAACTTTAGCAAAGTTTCAGGATATAAAATAAGCCCATATAAGGCATTAGCATTTCTATATACTACCAACAAAACCCAGAAGGAATATATTAGTTAAAAGGGGCTACTGGGAGTGGATGGAATAAAAATAGATCAAAGAGCTGCTCAATTCTTATTTTGCTTATTTTCTCTTAAACTGCTGTAATCTGTCACTGAAGAAAACTTCTATACCAATAGCTGCCGCACAGCCAGAAATCGCTAGGTTGGTGTGTTAGCACATTTTTGCAAAAGATCTTTTGACTTGTAAAGTCCACCCTGATTGATTTCAATTCCCTTTCCAGAATAAAACACTTCTAATCACTTCCCTCAATCTTGTTTCCCCTCTATAGAGGGTTATATGATAAAGTATTAAACTTCTCCCACTGCCTTCCTTTATAGAAGGCAGAGTTTTGACTCTCAGCTCACTTCATTTTATTTTTCTAAACAGTATTTTATTTTTCCAAATACATAGTTTTGGAATTATGTTAGTTCCAAAAATAGTTTTCAACATTCATTTTTGTAAGATTCTATGTCCTAAATGTTTTCTCTCTCCTTCCCTTACCTCCTCCCTCCCATAGACAGCAAGAAATTTGATATAGGTTAAACATGTACGATCCTTTTAAACATATGTCCATATTTGTCATGTTGTAAAAGAAAAATCAGACCAAAAGGGTATGAGAAAGAAAAAGGAAAAAAAATAAACAAAAAAAGTTAAAATACTATGCTTTGATTCACATTCAGTCTTCAGACTCCATAATTCTCTCTTTGGATACAGATAGCATTTTCCATTTCACATCTATTGAAATTGTCTTGGGTATTGTATTGCTTAGAAGAACTATGTCCATCATAATTCATCATCACATAATCTTATTGCTCTGTACAATGTTCTCCTGGTTCTGTTCACTTCACTCAGTAGCAGTTCATGTCTTTCCATGCTTTTCTGAAATCAGCCTGCTAATCTTTACTTATGGAATATATTCTATTACATTCATATATCATAACTTAATTAATCCTTCCCCAATTGATGGGCATCTTCTCAAATTTCAATTCCTTGATATCACAAAAAGGGCTGCTACAAATATTTTTACACACATAATTTTTGCTCTTTTATGACTTCTTTGAGATACAGACCCAGTAGAGACACTGCTGGGTGAAAGGGTATGCTCAGTTTGATAGTCCTATGGACATAGTTCCAAATTGCTCTCCAGAATGGTTGAAATAGTTCATGACTCAGTCAATAATGCATTAGTGTTCCAGTTTTCCCACATCCTCTCCAACTTTCTTCATAATCTCTTCTTGTCATTTTAGCCAATCTGGGAGGTATGAACTAGTACCTAGGAATTATCTTACTTACCATTTCTCTAATCAATAATGATTTAAATCAGCTCACTCCATTTTGCATCTGCTACTCTGCTTAGTTTTGTCTCCACAGAATAAGATACCTCCTGGTATCCCTAAACCCTTTTCTGCCTCCTTTAATGTTTTATTTCCCCCTTTAGAATTCAAGTTCCTTGAGGGCAAGATTATCTTTCACTAATTATACCCCCAAGGCTTAGTAGATGCTTAGCATATATTAATTGAATTGAATTGGCTGGAAAAGAACAAAACAAAAATGTCAAAGGGGAAGTTGAAACTCAAGATAAATAATAGATAGTAATAGAGAACCCAGCTGCCCTCCATAAATCCAATCACCTTGCCCAAATAAATTACACAAGAGAAATAAAAGATATGACTGCTGAACCACTGAGCTTTAAAAATTGAGGGAAAAGAAAAGTATTATGGGATTAAAGAAAGTGAAATGTTATCTCAGTTTTCAAGAAATGAAAAAGAATAAAGTAAAAAAATGACATACTAATATGCCAAATATAGATTTCTAGCAAAATTCTAGAATGTTTTACTCAAAGAATAATTAGGGAGCACAAGAAAATAGTGACGATCAAAAACAAAACAAAACAAAAATCCACAATGGCTTCCACAAAAATTAGTCAAAGCAAACTACATTTAAGTCAGGGTCACTGCAATTATGCAAATTACTACTATCCCCCTTCCTTCCGGGGGGGGGGGGGGAGCCATGGTGGCGGAGATCAGACAGGATTCTCTGTAACCTCCTCTAACCTCCCCTCAAACCAACAAAATATGAAGCCTCTAGACTGATTCTGAAGCAAAAAAATCCACAATATCCGGAGAACAACACGATTCTAGAAGAAGATACTCTGGAAGAACCTCAAAACAGATCTGTTTTAATGGGGCAGGGGGTGGCCTACTGAACCCAGACTGCAGCACAGGGAGACCGGGGCAGGGAGCTGGAGCAGGGAGCTGGAACAGGAGTCAGAACAGGAGTGGGAGCGTTGTGCTTTTCACACACCTGGGAGTCTTCTGCGAGCCTCTTGGAACAATTTGTCCTGATTGTGGGCAGGTGGTTTGGAGGGTCTGCCTTTTGAGGGGGATAGATTGTGAACCACTGAACCCCTGATGAGCATCGTAACTAGCTGACGTTACACAGCACCTTAAAGCAATCAATCAAACAACAGGTCTGATAAGCACCAGAAATAATTCAATCAGCAGAGCTGCCCAGCCCCTGACATAATTCAATCAGCAGAACTGCCCAGTTCCTGAAATAACTCAATCAGCAGAACTGCCCCAGGGCAAATTAAAGCAGCTGTCCCACCTTTGCCCTAAACAGACCTCACACCTTTAAAAAAAAATGAATAAAAAACCAAAAAGAGCTCTCACCATAGACAACTTTTATGGAGAGAGGGAAGAACAGACCTCAAATCCTGAGGCCCCTAAAGGTAAAGCAACTCCAGAAAAAGCCCCAAAGAGAGACATAAATTGGTCCCCATGTCACAAGGCTTTCTTTGAAGATTGCATAAAAAATCTTAAAAGAGAGTTAGAAGAAACATGGGGAAACGAAATGAGATCACTGCAAAATAAAATAGAGAAAATGGAAAAAGAATGCTATGAACAAAAAAATGTAATTGGTCAATTGTAAAAGGAACTAAAAACAGTAACTGAAGAAAATAAGACATTAAAAATTAGAATCGAACAATTGGAAATGAATGACTCATCAAGACTTCAAGAATCAGTTGAACAAAAACAAAAAAATGAAAAGATAGAGAAAAACATGAAATATCTCCTAGGAAAAACAACTGACCTGGAAAATAGATCTAGGAGAGACAATCTAAGGATTATAGGGCTTCCTGAAAGCCATGATGAAAAAAAGAACCTGGACACTATATTCCAGGAAATCATAAAAGAAAACTGCCCTGATATTTTACACCCAGAAGGCAAAATACTCCTTGAAACAATCCACCGATCACCT